>JAYMSF010000504.1:0-15536 GCA_036897335.1 Silene vulgaris | reverse complement strand
AGCACATGGGGGGTGCCCACCTTGTCCCCTCTACCCATTTCCTCTCACAAAATACCCGTCGCAATATCCGACCCGTCGCAAGCAAGACCTACTGTATTACTATAGTACTATGTGTTCCACTACAGTACCAAAAATGATTTAGTCTAATAGTTAAGATGAAGGTATTAATGTATTATGGACAATAGATCTCTGATTCGAATTCCCCATCTTTTTTATTGTAATGCGACTAAGTGCGTTTCGATTGACCAAAAAAATTAATCATGGTGAGTATTCCTTTAGGGTTGTCCATTGGGCCGGTTCAGGGGACGGTCTGGGCTTAGGGCCTAGGCGTTAAGGCCCGGGCATGACATTACTCTTCTTTATGAGTTGAGCTATAGAATTAGTGACAATGCAAGATGTACCGGGTCAGGCCAAGGAAAAGCCGACATTGGCTCAGTTCGGCAGGGGATGCGGGCTCTTTTGGGCCAAAGCACGGGTCGGACGGGCCACCATACATTGCCCGACAATGCAGGATGTGCCCCTGGGCCGAGTTAGCCCACATTGCTGGCCATATCTATATTACTCCCTCCAAAGCTCTATGCCTCTATATAACAACGACAAAGTTTATTGGTATTAGTTACTATGAGAAGAATCTTAAATAACAAGGTTTACCAACTGAAAGTGTTTGTATTCTGTCAAACAATTCATAATTTTTTCTGTCAAACAATTCATAATCTTTTCATTAGATGTATCATTAAAAAAATCCATTTGTAATGATTAAGGCCTAAGTCCACCCTGACATTGTTCACAAATTCTTATTTAAGACGAGTGAAATACCTTATGCTCTTTGTTTAGCTAGTGAGTAAAATAGATGCGACCCTTCTGAAATTGAAGGAGGTCTGGAGGTGTACATGCATTTCACATGAATTATGACAACAGAAAAGTGGGAAAGTGGGGTAATTGCTCTGATCCCATAACTCACATACGGACGTACAAAAACATACTGTAAAATTTAGAAAGTGTCGTCTTCTTCTATAACGAGTTTTGGGATCTTCTATACAGCATTACAGCATATACAGGCGTGTTGATGGAAACATGTCTAGAAGTGTCCCTTTTTAGATAGGTCAAGGAGTAAAGTACACCGTAGTAGTAGTAGTGGAATTAGGTATCTTAGTTATGGAATTACATGCTATTTGCACCTTACATAAGAACATTTGTGTTTGTATTTTTGTCTATTTTAATTCTTTTTGCTTGGAATAAATTTATGTAGGATTGAATTGTATTTGTGTAAATATTATTCTAATCTCAATTTTATGACTAGTTTTTTAACTAAAGTCTGTTAGCGTGAGTGATACGAACATTCATTTCTTATAACTTTTGACTCTTATTGATGAAGAGATCAAACTTAGAAGGGGTTTACAGGCAAAAGATCAAAACGATACCACAATCAAAAAGTATAATAACCTCATGCTCTCATGGGGTATCATTTTTCAAGTCTAACCCGACTACCATATCATATGATCAAAACGATACCACAATCAAAAGGTATAAACTATTCCTGCCAACATTAAAACAATTGATCAAGTACTTAGTTTTTAGCCAAAATTGCACATTTAGACCGTATTATTTTAGATTTAATTTCAAATACAAATTCAATACTCCATATAATTTATTTATTTTTCTTTGAACTCATTTCAATTCAGGTCATTCCAACTCTTACAAGGTACAACTTCATTAATCTCGTTCCATTTCGATCCAAAAGAACGGCCCGTTACATTAATTAATTGACTATTTGACGCAAGCCCAACCGATCTTCCAGGTGAAGTCCGACATTCAGAAACTTCAGTCCGAATTCTCTCCATTTCCATAAAAGAAATAGACCTCCATTTCCTATAAACGGTGTGGATTAAATCTTGTGATGATCAAATACTCGTTTCATAAAAAATAAAGTTTTAATGGATTGAGGAAGTAAATATATTAAAATACGTTTATATTAGGGAGATAATGGAGAGAAAGAAAGGGAGATGATATAAACTCCAGAAACTTATAGCACTACAACAATTTGAATCCTCCCCATTACTTTCTCTCTATTTTTTCTCTAATACACTTTTATTTTAATATATTTTCTCCCTTCATTAATTAAAACAAAATTTAAACCGTACCGCAACAAGACACTCTCACAAATCACAAGTCACAGACTCACACACACACAATCCATAAATTTTCACCATCCTACTAATAAATACGTCTCAACTCTCACCTTCCCAATCACTTTCAGTCACTCACCACCACCTTTCTAAATCACCATTCCCTCCCTTCCTTTTCCCGGTATATTACTTCCCTCTCACTCCCCCCCTCCCTCTCTCTCTAACCGCCATCTAACAACCTAACTTTTTCTTCATTACCAAACATTCCTTCACCTCCCCCCTATTACCTAATTAACACTATTTCCTTTAATCACATTCTCCGCTTTTTAAAATTACCGAAGACGTCTTAGCCTAGTGGTCATTACTCGCGTACAAGCTAATTTGCATGATACGTCGTAGGTTCGAATTCTAACTTCATTAATTCTCCCCTATTCTATTATGCTATTGAATTTAATTTGTTACGACTTTACCAACTGAGCTAGTTGTATATTTTAATTGATATAGTACTGTGTGATCGAGCTTTGAATATGGAGGTGGAGATACCGAAACCGTTACCGTCTTCCATGACCTTCGATGAAGTATCTATGGAGCGGAGTAAAAGCTTCGTTAAAGCTCTTCAGGTTTTACTACCTCCGTCTCAATCATTTATTTACTTCTGATTTAAATTAGAAGCTTTGTCACTCTAACTCCGTCACAATCATTTATTTACCTTGATTAAAATATCTCGCTCGAAGTATGAAAAAAGAAGATAAATAAAAATGATTGATACTATAACAGAATTGTGTATGATTATGGTGATAGATCTAGATTTTCATGCTTTTCTTGCATTGTTTGGTTTGAGATTCTTCCGTTTGATCTACGTTTTAGTTTAATTGTTTTTATTACATTTCTTTATTTAGCTGATTAATTAATTAATTAGTTTTTGACAGTTTTCGTTGACTAGATTATATGAGTGACGTATTTTTCGCCGGAAATGTAATCGCTCTTATAATTGAAAGATTATCGAATCTTAATTTAAAATTGCGGAGTTTGATCATCAGAGAGTGGAATTTATGCTGTAATTTTTTAATTCTGGGACAGATAGAACTGTTTCTTTGATCTAGATTCTAATTAGAAGGCTAATTAATTAAGAATTTAGTATGAAGTCATGGATTACATCGTTATTATTTAAGTTTTCGACAGTGAAAGCTTTGGACATTGTAAATTTGTAATTTGCTTTCAGTTTGTGAAGCGATTAGCGTTTTGTGAAGATATCAATAGAACAGTTGTTATTTTGTTCGGTTTTAACGGTGACACTAGAAAATAGAACTTGATAATGAGTTCTGATATGGAAGTTAGTTTGGATGCGCGAACTCTGGATGACTCATTTTGGAATATGATGCCTTTTGTTCCGTGAATTATATCAATGATGACAAGGCACAGTGGTGGTGTATGTTTGGCCTGGAGATAGATAATTTGTTTGAGGAGACGAGTAGTAAGGTCATTTAGTGTGCCGTCAAAACCGTGTCTGGGATTTTTAGTTGGATCATTGGAGAGAGTAGCTGAGACATACTATCTTTATCAAATTGTCGTAGCTCCTTTTTAAAGAATTTTTTGTTTAAGTTGGTGAAGCTACACTCTAGTATAGAGCTACTGTAAGTTGTACCTTCTCGTCAAAGGAATTGGTCTGAAGTCTGAAGTCTGAACTTTGAAGTTATGGTTCTGTGTATTAAATGTCTTGAATCTTTGGAGCTTTTAATGATGATTGATGAATTAGGAATTCTCATTTAAATTGACTATTTTTAGTCAGAAATTGGTTCTTGGCTTCTTGCTATGGTAGAATTCTTGAAAAAGTTTCGGAAATGGGTTGTCGGAAAATATTAAAATGTCTTGTGGCACCAGTCTACCTAAGTTAGAGGTCTTACTTGATATGGGGAATGTATATGTTGTATATATCTTTCTTACCATTTGTGCAGAAGAATTCGAAATCCATGACGTGAATATTGTAGCCATTATCTGCATTAACCGTTTTTTGTTAATTTTTTGTCTAGTCATCAACGATAATACACAGTATTGGATAATGTCATGGTTAATGTATAATTCTCGCTATACTGAATTCTTTGTGACACTTTTGTTTTCCTGAAGTTGATCATTGTATGATATTGCTGTGCAGGAACTCAAAAACTTGAGACCCCAACTTTACTCTGCCGCTGAATATTGTGAAAAGTCTTACCTTCACAGCGAGCAGAAACAAATGTAAACTTACTCATCAATTATCCTTTCCTTAATTGTGACACTAAACACCGAAATCGTCTAATTATGTTCTGATACTTTCCTCTGATATCTGAGTTGTGATGGAAATTCAAATGAGACCGTTGTATGTGTACAACAGGCTCATTTAATGTTTTACGGGCCTCATTTTATAAAGGAGTTAATGCCTTCGTTAAATGCATGGTCTTACACTACTGATTGTTGATTAGTAGTAGACAATTGTGCCTGTGTATTATGATTGGTTCGACCTGGTAATGTATTAATCTGACTGAATCAATTTTCGTACTAGGAATCCATAGTATTCGGTCAGCAAGGGCTGACTTCATATAACAAGTAGTGGTGAATTGGTGATAATATGAAAGATGAATTATTATAGTATTTCATACCGCATAGCCATAGGGATCACTTTCCTATCCTCACCTGATAGACTTGACCTTTATTTGTTTCTAATCTATCTTCACCTGATAGACTTGAGCTTCACCTGTTTCTAATCCCGTTCTTTATGGTTAAAATTCTTCATTCTTCGTCAACTTTAGCTACATTGAACTGACCACCGTGGCTCTATTCTTTTATACAATTTTCTCGTGATGTTTTCGGAACTTCATTTTTTAGGAGCACCTCTGCATTTTGTAACTAATTGAACCCCTGTCTCTTCCCTAAACATGTCGCCAATTAGTATGCCTGTGTGTACAGTATTGTTCATTCCCTTCTTTTTTGAGCGTGTTTCATCACTGCTTCTTCGGTGTATTTGTTGTGGGGTTTCTATACTCCCTTCTTTACCCTTCTCTGTTAACAATTATTTTCGCTGGCATTTTATGTTCTCTTCCTTCATCATGTTTATCATTGGTTATGCAACAGGGTATTGGACAACCTTAAAGATTATACCGTACGAGCCCTTGTCAACGCTGTTGATCACCTAGGCACTGTCGCCTACAAATTGACGGACCTTGTTGAGCAACAGACTTCAGATGTATCAAACATGGAGGTGAAAGTAACTTGTCTAAATCAGGTATAGGCTCTCTCTCTTTCAAATAACATGATAAGGAGTATTATGATCATCTGTCTTTAGCCCTTTACTGGTGAATGGGGATATTTCCCTCTTTTTTTTTGTTCTGTTAAGGTTTGTGAAGGTGTTTTTGCACAGTAACTTATGTTGTTCTATTATCAGAAACTTCTTACTTGCCAAACATATATGGACAAAGAAGGCCTTAGACAGCAGCAGTTGTTGGCAATCATCCCTAGACACCACAAGCGCTATATATTGCCGAGTAAGAAAATTTCTGATATATTATTTCGTTGCAATGTAAATGGTGAAGCTTACTGTTTGGCAATGACCTGATTTGATGCTGTTTTAGATTCGGTCAATAAAAAGGTACATTTCAGTCCATCAGCACAGGCAGATCCCCGGCAAATGCATGTTCAAGCAAGGCCTCGAGTTCATCCTGCAGGTACTTTAGTTTCAGTGCTTCATTAAGACAGACTCTGGGATTCCAAGTAGCATGCCTCCACACTCTAATGCTGATTGTTCGTTTTTGTTTCTCAACTATGTAGATTCACCCGGTTCAAAGACTCTTTCTTGGCACCTAACTTCCGACACAAAGGCCCCTATAAGGGGGCCACAAAAAACTGTTTTCAGGTTCTTTTGATACTCATTACGTGTCATTTGTTTTATCCAACCACGTAATTTTTAAGCTTCTTAAACTCTTAAACACACTCATCTTTAGCATTTCTTCTTTGTTGCAGTTCTGAATACCAAAAAGTTTCACCTAGATCTGCTACTGTATTTCACCTCGTAGGTATGTTAACTAAAAGAACCGGGTGTTCCTATGTGGCTCTTTGCTCTTGTGCAAAAAATAAAAATGTTTCCTTAATAATCTTCTATTGCAGATACCGAGGATAGTACCAGCGGAAAGTCATCAAGTCTTCATGCACAGCTACCAAGTGGCAATTCAACCAGTGTTCCAATTCAATCATATGGCGTTACACAAAGGGTAATTAATGAGATAATTGAGAACTTCCTATCTACTTGTTATGTGATGCTTTAATTGGATGACCTGTTTTATCCACACCACTTCGAATGTATTGCCAGCAACAGGCCTTAGAAAATCTTTACGTATCTGTTACAAGTATTAAGTATTTATTTTGTTAAAGCCCCAAATTATTCATCTTTGCATTGGTTGGGGCTCGTTTAGAGAATCAAACGCGGACTTCTGCCGGATGTGAGCCAAGTATAACATGCATTTTGTGGCCCATAGACAATTCAGTTGCATGTTTGGTATGGGAATTGTGCCATGTGTATGTGAATTTTTATCAGCGCATTTTGTTGTCTCGCTCGCTTCTTTTTGCGGACTGAATGGGCTATACACAGTTCCATATACATATTCTGTTTCTACGGTCTGGACTCTGGTGATGTTCCCTCTGAAGCTAGTAGTAAAAAAAATGAAGACCACAACTTGTTCAGAATGTGGCTAGTTATTGTATGGGACAAATGAGTCGGTGTTGGTCCTCGCATTAACCTTAGTTGAGAGTTGCTTATAGTTGCTAATATATTGCAGGATACCATGCTGGACTCGAAGCCAATCACGCCGTTCAGGTCATCGGATAATTCTCGGCAAGCAATTGTCAAAGCTCCCCTGCGCCGCAAAAGCATGCTCTCAGCTTTCTTTGTCAAGCAGAAAGCGCCCAAGTTAAGGTCTGGGACCGTGTCTTAAGTTTAATTCAGCACAACATCCTATACTTGCCTTCTCTGCCCGTCTCATCTCAACGAGTCGTTGCTCTCGTTGTCCCTACTTTTTTTTCTCTCATTTTAGTCACAAGAGAGTGCACTTAGTATGTTGGTGGATGGAAGTTCTATCACAACTAATTGATGATACTTACTCCTATATGAGTAAGAATCTTGCTGCAAGAAGATACCTCGCCCGCTACTGTTTCTTGTCGAACTTGCATGGCTCCTGTGTTCTTGTAAATGTAATAATGTTAAGACTTCAGTAGACTACGAACATCTTAGCCTGGTGGTTGAATTCAATTCATTGTTCTCCTAATTTCCGGAATAAATTGTTTTAATGTAAGTTTTGTGGATAAAATGAAATAACTACTCGTATGTTTGATTTATAAGCTGTTGGTCCGCTTGGCCGAAAAGTTGAGCTGGAAACGTAGAACAGCGGGTTGGGCTACGGGTTCAAACACAGGTCCATGACACGAGTATTACCGCTCACGACTGTTTTCCATATCCTAAATTTTCAACCTCCTGTCCTCCCATTCTATCTAGAAAATATACTCCAAAATCTTCCGAAAGTCGACCTATAGACGATGTGTATTCGGGATAAATATCCGACTCCTCAACCCTAATTAAACAAGCAAATTCTACTCCAAATTTTCCAATTGCTTCTAAAATTACAACCAATTAATTAACCAACAAAATGATTGGGAAAAAAGATGGATGTATAAATTGTATTTGTCGTTTACCAATCGATCTTCTCCAGGTTATAGTTAACTCCCTGTCTTTATTTGATTACTTCTCTATTTGTTCTGTTTGCAAGTGTTGGCGCTCGCTCTTTAAAACATGCCAGCCGTGGGTTGCGAAAACCGGGAAGGAAGGGGCAATGCTACCCTGGTTTGTGTCATTGAGACGGGTTTTGCCACCGCCTAGTTTCCGTATGTTGGGGTCAGAGTTCTATACAACAGGAGAAATAGGGGACCTGTCTACTGAACGTACTTACCGGGTTAATACACCCGAACTTTGTGGAACCCGATTTCTTGTTTCAAGGCACGGTTGGCTGCTGCTTTTCTCTTCCGAAACATCTGCTTTGTTCTTTTTCAGTCCGTTTTCAAGGGCACGGATAGACCTTCCGACCATGGATGTTGCTAAGTTAACAAATCCGATGTTTGACTTTTCAGCAACCCCGACATCCCCAGACTGCATGGTGTTCGCTATAAGCTGTGACGGGAATTTTTACTATAGGACCTTCACATGTCAGCGTGGCGATTCAGATTGGAAAACAGTTGCTCATACGTACTTCTCTCCAGGTCGTATTGCTAACACGATTTATCTGAAGGGAGTTTGGTATTGCTTTAATTTTACGGGAGGTTTCGTTATTTTCGACCCATCCACATCCGAGCTAAGAAAAGTTGAAATTTTTGACTGTCATCATTGCGATAGTCGTGTGTCGTATGTTATGAACCATGGTGAACAGCTTAGTATTTGTACCCACGATGTATTTTGTAAGGAGATCTCCTTAAGTGGACCAGACTTAGTCGTAACCGATTATGAAAACATGTATTATCCTGGATATATCGAGTTCCAGCTGCGTAAATCGGTCAAGAATGCAGTGCCGCAGATGCAGGGTAAGTTAGAAATGGATTCGTTTAGCATTCCGTCATGGTGTGCAGTAAATGTTTCAGATGGGAAGATGAAATTCTACTGGCACGAGTATAGGAGTTGGCGTGGGGATCGAGATAGTTATCATTGCCCGAAGAACAGTTGCAGGATTATCGCGTGGTTTCGACCTACATGGGTGGACCCTTCCTTGAGCTTCAAATGGACATGATGTAGGATTGTAGCTTCATCATCAACAGCGGACTTCGCATCGACGCATGTGACTTTTACCTGACCTACATTACTCTTGTGTTCTACAAGAGACAATCTCTAATTCTCTATGTAATTTATTTATCTATTTAATAAATCAAGCTTGTGACTTAAAAATCTTAGCGCTCTTGCGCCCAAGATAAACAGAGCAAAGATTTTCATCTTTAGCATTTGTACTTTGCTGCAATTCTGATTTCCAAAAAGTTTCTCCTAGATGTGCTACGGTATTGTATTTTAAGGTGTCTCATTCACTCTATTAAAATAAGGGAGGAAAAAGTGCGTCTGCCGGGAGTCGAACCCGGGTCTATTGCTTGGAAGACAATTATCCTAACCGTTGGACTACAGACGCTTTGTTGAATAATCAAGTATCGGTTAAATAGTTAACTTGTTATATACTTGTAGATAGAAAATATCTAAATAAGGAAACATCGAGAGGGTATGACTAACGACTAAAACGAGAAACATCTGGAACTCTGAAGAAAGTTTCGCGCGTCTTCTTCATATAATTCTGCCTTATTATATAATCCCCTTTGTCCTGTTATCCCCATTTTATTCACAAATCGTGTCGAAAATCTCAATATAATCCTCTCTAATATCTGCACATTTTTACAAAAATACACAAATAAACTTGTCTTTAATCTAAAGTTTCGGTTTCGGGTTGGTGGATTGATTTTGTGCTGCCATTTTGAGTCTCACTTGGAGTTGCGGATTGTTCGGTGGTTTTCTTGTTTCCTTTTGCAGTAAATTTTATTGTTGTAAGTCTCTTTATCTCATTTTTATTTAATTATTATTATTACGCCGGTTAGGAAAATGAGATAGCATTACTGCCTTACTGGTACCTGTCTCTCACAGCTCCCTAGCCTACATTAATACATTATATGTGTGAACGAATTCTTGTTTTAGACAAACCATTTTCGTCTTTCCAAAAAGACGGGATATTGTGATAATTTTATGGTCAAGTGTGATTACAATGGTCTATTAAGAATAACTATAATAGCTTAAGGTGGATGGTTGGGGTCCAACAATTATATTTATTTCCTAATATGGTCAAGCTAGTTTTACGGCTTATGGTAACATGTTTTCAAAATTGGTCACATTTAGCTGTAAAATGGTCTTAAAATCCCGTCTTTCTGGAAAATACCAAAATGGCCTGTCTTAAGGGAGACCAACTATGGTGTGTGAGATCATATATGAGGGAGAGTAGTAGTAGAATTCATTATCACCTGATTTCGCCCTATCATATTATTATGATTTATTTGCTCTTCAATTTTACAGTGTGCCAAATTTTGTTTCTTTGTTGAAGGTTGATGTTTTAATTGTTAAGAGTATAAAACCGATCTTGGAACTTCAACGATTGGCTTAAGCTTTTGGTTGAGGTGTTTTCTTGACATCAATTGGTCGAACTCTTGTTGCTTTAGTTGAACATTGAATCTGTGCTCATAGTTCTATCACTGAAAGCTCACATATGTTGATTTATATTAGCTTGTTTGATTTGATTGATCTGGTTTGATACGAGAATTTTGTCTTCTAATTTGAGATGTCATCAATTTATCGAGCATAATACACACTATTAGGGTGATCTGATAGCTGAATCGTGATCAGATTATGTGAATTGAATGCTTCAGAAATCGGTTTAAGCATATTTATCAAAAGGCTTGTTTATTTTATAGTTTACTGAAGCATCGCGAATTAAAGGAATTATTTTCTCGATGTCTGAAGAATCGGAGAATGTTGAATGAGGCTTACTTAATTTTGCATACATTCTTGCGGATTCATGATGAATTAGTGTTAATCTATTCAGTGCTGTATCCCCATTCAACCCAACACAAATTCTTGCCAAAGAAACCGTTTCTCAATAAATTATTGGGAGACCATTTTTGTTGTCGTAGAGGATTTGAACTGCAAACGGATTTACTTTTGTCTTAACCAGTAACCTAGGACCAACCAGTATTCGTTGAGATCTTGGGGCATTGTGTTTTACCTTTGTGGCATTGTGTTTTACCTTAGTTTTCTTTTGTTTGTTCTATGGATCTGAATCTGGTAATCAAAACTCCGATGACTGATAGTCGGTTCTGTATTGCAGATTTTCTGTTATATTCTTAATTAGCGACACATCTGTACACGAGCTTGAATAAGTGTCGCAAAGATGTTTCCAGTGTACGGAGACATGAACTCACACTACCCGTATCAACCACCTTTTTCACACTGTAATTTTCCTAGCTGGGAAGCTTTCCGACCTCAAATGAAGGAAGACGGAGCCAACACTCGTCCCATGCCTGAATATTGGCCTTCCAACTACGGCTACCCAGCTCCAATGCCGTGCCAAAATTGCTGTTCCCATGGTCAGCAACCCTCTTATTACAATTTTAGGCCGCCTTGTCCTCATTTTCCAATGCCACCATCGTATGGACATTATTATGGTGGTTACCCAGTTGCTTATCCGCAACCTTACCCTTATGTTCCGCCACCTAATTATTCGATGGAGATGCCTAGATATGAATTTGACAAGGGTTCGCCTAAAGCATTTCATTGCTGTGAATGTCCTAACCATCCTTCCCATGTGAAGAGCACCAGCAATGTCAAAATTGAAGAACAGGGCCCTGAGGTCGAGACCAAAAAAGCCGCGCCTTTGATTCCAGCTGAGTTGAGCACCTCTCGACACCCGCTTATGTGGGCTCCACCGGGATATATGATGAACAAAAAGCAACCAAGAGGGGTAGTTGAAAGTGGCAACTTAGATAAGCCGCAAGTCCTCTCTAATGTTGAGAAGCCTAAAAAAAACATTCAAGCTATTGAACAAGACCCAAATGTCAGATATCAGTGGTTTCCGTTGGACATGGACAGCATTAAGCGGCTGATGGAAGGTGGAGAATTGATGAAACCTCAGGAGAAGAAAGATGGGGATGAGAAGAAGTCGGCTGATGTCGAAAAGAAAGATCAAAACAAGCAATTCCCTTATCCAATTATTTGGATGCCTTATGGTGGACAGGGAGAAGATCAAACTAGAGGCAAGGAGGAAAAGAACATTGGCAAGTCACCTGCTGTAAAAGTGGACGAACGAAACACGGGTAAACTACCTGTTGAGGAGTGTCCTCCTACATTTAAACTTCTAAAACATCCTGATGAAGAACCTCTGAAGGAGAGGATTCAGTCAGGTGATGATGCCAATGGAACTGGAACTTCGGGAAGCCGTAAAACTGGTATTGTGAAGATAATTCCTGTGAAGCAGTTGGATGATCCTGTTCCAAAGTCTGAGAAGAAAGAACAGGAGGGTGAATTGAATAAGAGTGTGAAAAATGTGGAATCTGTGAAGAATGGTACTGATATGAAGCCGTCATCTCCTACAAAGAAGTCTAAGCTGCCTCCTATTTGTTTGAGGGTTGATCCGCCGAGGAAGAAAAATGGCAAAGGCAGCTCTAGGTCACCTAGTCCTCCAGGCGAAAAAAGACATCAAGTGTCTAGTGGCGCGAAGGAAGAGAGGAAAGACGAGGAAAAGATTCAAGTTAAGGAGGTAGTTGGGAATGATCCTAAAGGAAATGATGTTGTAGTACCTGATGTCACTAAAGAGGAAAAAGGGTCATGTACTAGGGAGCACCAATCTGAAGCCGAGGCAAAGGTGGTGCATACTTCTGACAGTAGTATGTTAAATGCTACTGTGTGTGAAGATAATGCAGTTCATGCACAAGAATCACAAGGAGTGAAAGAGAGTGAACATAAGGAATCCGAAGCACCAGAAAGAAAGATTTTGTCAGAAACCGAAGCAGCTGTAGTTCTTCAGTCTGTGTATCGTGGATATGCTGTGAGAAGATTGGAACCACTGACTAAACTTAGACATATAGCTAATGTTAAAGAAGAAGCAAGGAAGGTCAGTGAGCGAGTAGAGAAGCTCGAGTCCTGTCTCACTGTCAACGAAAAGGAGAAGGTGGCTATTGGTGAGATGATAATGAACTTGCTGCTGAAGTTGGATACCATACAGGTATGTTGTTAAGTGTTAAGAGTTGGGTTTTTAGATTCTAAGCCCTGTTTGTGTGGTCTGTGACTCTTTTTGATCTTTTCTGTGATTAATTCCTGTGTTTATCTTTATATGTCTCATTCGCCTGATGTAATTGACTATCTTTCGGTATAGGGACTACACCCAAGTGTGCGTGACGTGAGAAAATCAGTGGCAAAGGAGTTAATCAGATTGCAGGAGAAGCTGGACTCAATAGTGAGTCAAGTGTCCAACCCCACAGGTCCTTGCAATGCCACTATTACAGGAGTTGAACAAGAGCCGAACGCCTTGGGCTCAGATGAAGAATCAGCAGGATCATCTGAAATCACAAGTGATGTCTCTAAAACCACCGCGTTAGATAGAAACGACGGCGAGGAGGCCAGTGTAAGTGAGGTTCCTCTGAGTCAATATCTTGAAAGTCAGGTTACCAATAAAGAGGAACTTGGAAGAGAATCTCACAATGAGGACGAAGTGCCACGAAGTGGAAGCTCTTCAGAAGTGTCGGTGTCATGTTTGGAGCCCGAGGAAATCAGTACTTCTCTGGAAGACCCTTCAATGAAGATTAAGGTGGACGTATTAGCCGACCAAAAGCCTCTCACGGATACTCCTGGGCAGTTTATAGAAGAAGACCAGGGAGGAAACCAGGATGCGGAAGTGCCTCAAGAAAATGTGGAGAATGATATATTGAGGATGGAGTGGGAGTGTGATCTGGGAGCTATAAAGATCGATCGGGAAGAAAGTCAAGTAGCAGAAGCTTCTAAAGAAATTGAGGAGCAGCTGCAGCTTGTAGATATCTCTTGTCCTGCTGAAAAATGTGATGAAGAAGTAGCATCTGCCTTAGAGGTGGAAAAGGTGGCTGAGGAACATGGAGAAGTCATTGTGGAGAATGAGATTGAGATTGAGACTTCAGGGAACCGTTACAAAGAACGGGAAACGGATCAGCATCAGCCCATTCAGAAGTCTCAGGTTCAAGGTGACGACTTCCAAAAGTCTGAAACCACTGATGGCATCAAGTACGTGGAGCTGGTTGAAAATTCAGTGGGTGCAGAGGCGTCTCTAGAGCCGGCGATTGAGGTGGAGAAGCATGTTGTAAGAGATGGTCAAGTAATTGCACCTGTTGATTCTGAAGATACGCCAGCTCAGACTGTCACTGGAACTTGCTACAAAGGTCGGGCCGAGAACCTGAATGAACTGCCTCAAGAAAGTCTTGAAGAGGTTGAAGATGATATTTGCAGGATGGAGTGGGAGTGTGACATAGGAGCTGCCAAATTCATCCCTGGCATAGACCGGGAAGCAACTCAACTAGCGGAATCTCAAGGACTTGCGGAGCAGGCTTCTGAGGTCGAGAATTCAGAAACAGAAGATCAAGTAGATCAGCTGAATGGGAAGACTCAAGTCCAATCTGATGACTTCAATGCAGTTCACACTGAAAATCACATAATTGCTGAGCCATGTGAGGAGAAAGACACTGCTACCCGAGAATCCGATACTACCATCGGCATTTTGGATGTGGATGCTCGAAAATCCGAGATTCTTGATGGTAGTATGGAAGTACCAATAGTGGAGCGCGGTCAGGCAGTGCCTTCGCCTTCCTTAGAACCAGACATGGAGGTGGAAAAGCAAATGATAACTGAGCTGCCTGTTTCTGAGGGCATTAAGGAAGAATGTAGCCTGGATTTATCGGCTTCCCAAACTACTGCTCAACAATACGACGATCAGATAAATAGAGAAGAGACTAAGAGAAGGATAATCGAAGAAAATGAGAAGTTGAGGAGTATGGTGGAGAAGCTACTTGCCTCTGGGAAAGACCAGCAAAATGTCATATCTACTCTCACTGCTAAAATTAATGCCTTGGAAAAGAAGCTCCCCAAGAGGAGGAATAAGATGCGGTCGGGTAAGCGTCCTCGGGTTGTACTCACCCGCAACGCCTCTTAACGGCGTCTCCTGGAAGGAGTAATAGTAGAACAAATCTCGAGTTGAGGCGTTGTTTTTGCTCGTCGCGTGTAGCAAGTTCATGTTGTACACATACTCATCTTGTTTTATGTTTGTATCCTTAATATGCATAATAAAAAAGACGGTTTGTTGAGTTTCTTCATTGGATTTTTTGGTATTGTTTGTAAGCTTTTATTTAGTATAAACGAACCACTCAGTAAATAGTAAACGAACTACTCAGTAAGTAGCAAATTGACCCACTTTTCAAAACTCAAGGTAATATTAATTTTCAGAGGCCATTTAATTATAGAAACCACACCATTTGTGGTGATTGTTGCGGTCGTAATGGTATACAATAGAAGATTATTAGTAGCACTAAAATCATTAATTAATTCACGTGCAAAATAAGCGCAAGCAAAAAATGCTTAATTCACCCGTAGACGCCACCCTCTTACAAACCAATTTATCGTACATTACTTATTATAGCTAATGATAGTGTGAATATCTAATATCGAAGAGGATATTATCAAACTTCGGTGATTGCAATTGAACCAACACCATTACACAAATCTCATAAAAACTTTTTTTTTTTTTTTTTGGAAAAAAAAAAAACCTTTTTTTTAAAAAATTTTTGGGGAAAAAAAATTTAAAC
>JAYMSF010000503.1:0-15537 GCA_036897335.1 Silene vulgaris | reverse complement strand
AACAAATGTAATAAAAGTAATAGAACTAATAACAAAAGAAAGTATATATGAAGATTTAGCTAACCAATCGATTTATGTAAAATATTAATAGCGGGAATAATGATTTTTTCTCATAATTTATTTCATCTAATTTTAATATATGTCATAGAAAAATATATTAATGTTATGAGTTATGCAAGTTTAAAGTAGTTTTGTTTAATTGAAAATAAATTTTAATGCTAAATAGAGGTACCCGGGCGAAGCCGGACACCCATATTAGTTGAATATTATAGTCAAATCTGTTAACAAATTCTGCTAATTATAATTTGCTTATGCGAATATTAATCCGATCTTTACCAAACAAGATCAAAGTCACCAACTAACTTGAATTCGAATCCTATCAGCATTAAAACCGCTGTTATCTTACACAAATTTTGCAATCTCTCTCGCTAACTACCCAAATCAAAGTCACAATTTCAATTTAGAAAATAAACAAACAAAAAAACCCAAAACAAGTCTCTCTCTTTCTGGGAAAATAGGCAGTCAGCAGAAGACAGCACCATCTCTAAAACGTCACAATCTTTGATTATTCCTCAAAAAAGCTTTCAACTTTGAACACCCAATTCTTCATTACAACTACCCTTCTTTTATTTTCCTTTTTTGTGTGCATTTATGTCTTCATTTCTGCTATTTTTATTTAATTTTTAGCATAAAAAATGCAGAATTTCTGCATAAATTAACCCAAATGTCATTTTCTTTCAATCAGATTCTTCATAGACTTCTTTGTATGTAAGTCTCTTCAACAATTTCGTCTCACACTTGCATTAATTAATCAATTAATTAATTGTCTAGTCTTATATTATTATTATATTGGTGTTTGTTCAATGTTTTTTCTCCCCTTTTACTTGGTCAAATTCATACTAATAATATTCATGTTTAAATTTGATTTTTCTTCTTTTTGATGTTGAAAGTGTAGGTTAGAACAAAAAAAAGTTGCCAAATTGCTATAAAGATTCAATCTTTGAGATATCGGAAAAGGGTTTAGGGTTGGATTAGTCGGCCTCGCTATGGTACGAAGAAACCCTTGATTTTTATGTTTTAATTTGTGTAAAATCTTGGAGTTTTTGGAGAAGGGGTGGTTAGTTAGAGATGTTAGGTGGTAAAGATGATGAAAGCCATGGAAATGGTAGGAGAGCTTATCTTAGGTCAGTTTCATGGACTGATAGGTCACCTAATAAGCCTAACCCTTGTTACCCTAGAGCCCAACCTAGCTCTAAGGCTAGGTCTAGCTTGCCACCCCTTCAACCGCTTTCGATTTTGAGGCGAAATGTTGAGGAGTGGCCTAAGGCTGGGTCGGATGATCTAGGGGTTTGGCCTCAGCAGCCTAGTACTCCTGGTGCTGGGAGAACTGGTGGGGTTTGTTCGGTTAGTGGGAAATCGAGTGTGAAGTCGAGCGAATGCTTGAAAATTGAGGTGCCTGGTAGGGAGTTTGAATCTAATAGGGATAGGCTTGCATTCTATGAGAAGGAATGTTCTAGGATAGTGGATCATATTTATTTAGGGAGTGAGATGGTGGCGAAAAGTCGTGAGGTTCTTCGTCAGAATGGGATTACTCACGTGCTTAATTGTGTCGGGTTTGTTTGCCCGGAGTATTTTAAGGGTGATATTGGGTATAAGACTCTTTGGTTGCAAGACAGCCCCTCGGAGGATATAACTAGCATCCTCTATGATGTGTTTGATTATTTTGAGGATGTTAGGGAGCAAGGTGGTCGGGTTTTGGTCCACTGTTGCCAAGGGGTGTCTCGTTCGACCTCCCTTGTAATTGCATATCTGATGTGGAAGGAAGGGCAAAACTTTGAGGAAGCCTTTGAGTATGTGAAGGCAGCCCGAGGAGTGACTAATCCCAACATGGGATTTGCTTGCCAACTTCTCCAATGTCAAAAGCGGGTTCACGCAGTCCCTGCAAGTCCTAATTCCGTACTAAGGATGTACCGGATGGCCCCACATTCTCCATATGATCCCCTCCATCTTGTCCCTAAAATGCTCGGAAATCCTGGTCAACACGGTCTTGACTCTCGGGGAGCTTTTGTGATCCATGTTCCTTCAACGATATATGTATGGGTCGGGAAGTTCTGTAGCTCAGTGATGTCCAACAATGCAAGGCTGGCTGCTTACCAAGTGGTCAAATATGAGAGGGCACAGGGTCCTATACTGACCGTAAAAGAGGGTCAAGAGCCATCTGAATTTTGGAATGCCCTTTCTGGTGAAGAAAACATAAAAGATGAAAGCGTTAATGTAGATGTTGGAGGCAGGAAGGTCAATGATTATAATTTGGATTTTGAGATCTTTCAAAAGGCGCTTTCGGGCGGGGTGGTCCCACCCTTTACATCATCGGGTTCTCCTGATGAAACTCGCCTTCCTAACCGAGAAATCGGGTGGGGTAGACTGAGAAAGAAATTATCAAGTGGTATTATGAAGGAATTTCTCTCTTCACCAAAAGTGACTGAAAATGATCCTGAACATAATGTAGAAGAACCAGTTTCCCCGACTGCTCATTTATTACAATCGTTCCCTACCCCTTTATCAGAATCTACTATACCCGAATCAAATGAAATTTGTGAAGGGTTCGAACTCTTTGTTCGTGGTGGTACTGATTCTTCAGACTTTTCCAAATCGCCTTCTCTTTCACCTACAACTTCAGACTATTCCAGCCCTTTTACCTTTTCACCCTCTTCTTCTAACTGGTCAGACTTGTCCAACCTTTCTTCCCAACCTTCGCCTACAGGGTTAGAATTGTATGATCATTTGCCTAAGAGGAACCATGATTCAGTTGAAATTGAAAGTCAACCTCAGAAAGATCCATCAAAAATTTGTTTAGATTCTTTTAATTCTCCAAATGGTTGGAAATCATCAAACATGTATTCCTCGAGTAGAGGAATATCTCCTTCCATTGCTGAACGTAGGGGTAGTAGTCCTCCAGCATTGATGTTCCTACAAACGGCTGAGGTTGTTCATGTTCCTAGGCCCTTGGTTAAATCTTGGTCATTTTCGCTTCCTGACATGAACGATGAGACGGTGAAGAACATTTGGGGGATTGAGCGAGAACATGAGGATGTTACTAAAGCAAGTAGAGATGAGCTAATGCCAAATGCAGGTAAACCTTGGTCTTTCCCTGAACTTGTGAAGTTCTGATCACATCTATTTACTCCATTATTAAAAATTTCCAGTTAATTTTTCCATATGACATTGGTTGGATAAAGAAAGCACTGAATACCACATTCTAATATATATCGAGTTATAAAAAGTTGGGTAATGATCGTCACATACATATTCAATATATATACTGCTTACTTGACTGCTGTGAGTTTGTGGTTTAATAACATGAGTTGATACTTACTGATATCTGTGTGACATCACAGTTTTTAAGCCGGTTCATACATAATAACTCGTGTCTGACCGCCTTTCATGCGAGACTAACCAATTAACCATATATCGTGTGAGAAATGCACATGTATTTGGGCTGGCCTCAAATGTGAGACTAGATTCACTGGTTCATAAAGATCAGTTTGGATGATTAACATTGGCCATGGAGTGTACATGACTTTCCTGTGGCAACTGAACTGATACTCTGATACTTGCTGCTGGTCTAATCTCTTATCTGTTTAATCGATGATATTTATTTGGACGATGAACATTGACTCTGGTACATGCTGCTGACTTGGTCTCTAATCTGTCTAGCGGTCTAATCTATGATGTGTATTTGGAAATTGCTCAAATTGCGTGATTGCAGTAGTTGCGTTAATGAAGCTAGCAGTATTCAACTTGTTTTGGTTGAGAATGGTGTCATTGTTTACAGATTATTAATTATTTTCCTAGATACAGATTATTTTCCTAGAAAGTATGGTCTATATTGCTCATTGGTGATTACTGTAAATTTTGCTTGGTATATACTTCGGAGTTGAAGCATTGTTGCAATCTCAGGTTTGGTATTAGACCTCGCAAAACTAACCCAAGGCCATTTCCCAACCCAGATCCCGATTGTCAAGTCCAGTCTTGTATGCATTTAAACTAGTATCGCCTAAGTAACTGTATAATGTTAGTCTACCAACCCCTCTCATTTTCTGAGTTGGTGCCTCGTGAGTTGTGGCATGTCAATCGTATCCGTCTATTCACAATTATAAATTGGGTTCCTACTAATTGGTTAAATTGACCCTGCAGATTACTAGAGAATTCCAGAAATATGCGCCAACTCGTAGATTGTCAATCTCAACCCGACTTCACAGTAGTAAAGAACAGAGGAGACAAAAGCCTTGAAAGCTGAAGGTGGTACACGAAATGCGTGAAGTATGAGCTTCCCAGACAGTGCCAAGACCTTCCTATATAGGAGAAAACTAAGTTGTAATGCTCAGAGTTTATGCACATAAGAATCCTCCATGTTTCATACTGGTAGGACATCAGAATGTAAAGCAACCTTTTAATATACTAAAAGCTGAATCTTTTATGTTCTGGTACGGTTGTAATTCACATGTATGAAGCTTTAGCCCGCCTATCGGATCATTTGGGATCATTTTCAGATCAGGTGATTTCGGACCAGGTAATACCATGTAAAGCAAATTGTGGGCTAGTTGCATACTTGCATGGTAAAGTGGATTACTTTTAAGTTTTAGGTTATTTTTGGTTATTCTATGTTTAAGAATAGGTTAGTCGGGTCAATCCCTGTTGGTTTTGTCGGGCCAACAACGACCGCTAGCGTGTATATGTTTAGTTAAATGTCTCAAATCAATGAAAGTATGAAGTGATAGTTGCAGTAATAAACTTGGAAGGCAAAATTTGCGAACGAGCTAAACGCGATTGGGATGTATCATGCTATAAGTTGTTGTTACTCCCGTCCTAGGTATGTCCACGATCAAAGTGCGAACGCTCCAAAAATCGTATGTATTCACTCAAATTGATTGTTTTTTCTGCTCCTACAAAAAGAAATCTCATATAGTCATCAATCGAATATGTGAATTACGAGTCATTCAGAACATAAGACGCAAAATAACAAGATTAACAAACATCTTTTAAAGCGACGTTTATCAGTTATAGTGGAGTGGAAGGTTAAAACTTATTGAAATATCGTCTCACATACTTGATAGTAAAAGTAACAATCACTTTCAAAAGTGACTTTATCAGTTATAATGGAAGTTTAAAACTTATTGAAATATTGTCTCACATTATCAATAGAAAAAGTAACAATCACTTTCAAAAGCGACTTTATCAGTTATAATGGAAGTTTAAAACTTATTGAAATATCGTCTCACATTCTCAATAGAAAGAGTAACACTCACTTTCAAAAGCGACTTTACAAGTTATAATGGAAGTTTAAAACTTGTTGAAATATCGTCTCACATTCTCAATAGAAAAAGTAACAAATCACTCTCAAAAGCAACTTTATCAATTATAGTGAAAGGTTAAAACTTATTAAAATATCGTCTCACTTTCTCAATAAAAAGAGTAACAATCACTTTCAAAAGCCACTTTCAGTAGAGTTATAGACTTATAGTGGAATGTCAAAACTACTTTATTTTAGAGTTCCCTTATATAGTTACTATTTTTTTCGTATCAATCATATGTTCACTTTTTATAGTGTCGGTCTTTGTGACGGAGGGAGTATAAGTAGCTGCTAAGCGCAGTAACATTAGATTGTGTAGCATCTATCTAACTGAAATGAAGCTCATCACTTTAATCATTTCCTCTCTCCTCTTGCTACTTCTACTTGACAGGTACTTGAATTTTGTACACAATTTCTGCACTATATACTACTACCTTTGTTTGTGATTAAGGCTGCATACATCCGACTCCCTTACCCCGTAGTTTGCAGGAGCCATTGAGTCACTGGGATAACTTTGTTGTTGTCAGATGGAGTATGTCGTAGATGAACATTGCATGTATAATTTCAAGAATTTGATTGAAGATATTGATGTTGGTTTTCTTAATTATGGACTAATTTCAAGTAACTAGTTTTATAACTTCTTTCCACTCTGTCCCAATCCTTTGTTTATTTTTATTTTCTGGTATTTTAATTAATTGTAAACAAATGATTTGGACGGAGGGAGTATATTTTAATTATAAATTAATTTGAAGAGTTACAATTGTATGCTTTAGGAAGTGGAAAGTTGTGAACTTGCATAGATGAAGTAGATGTGCATGGTGATGATAATACTTTCAAAATACCCAGAAATTATGATGGCTGGTTGTTATGTTTGTGCTGTTTGTTATTTTTGTAAGTACTCCGTATCTAATAATTTTGGCAATGTGAGTCTGTGACAGAACTTGATAAATAAATTGCAATTTCAGTTTTGATATCCCTATTGATTAGACATAAGGAATTGTTTTTATGAGGTGAATTTTGGGTAAAAGCCAACAATTGCGCAAAATCCGTTATGGATCTCTCTAGGGGTGGGTACTTTTAGGTAGGTTTAGATTTATGCAACCTTACTCCTATTACTCGAGAAAAGGTTATTTGAGGAGGAAGAATATTATGCGAATATTGAAGAGGTATTGGTTCCATTCCGGGAAAGCAGGTACTTTGAGTTAGCAGACGATTGGAGTTTAATAGGTTGGTAGTCATAGGTGGAGGGATTCGGGTTTCACATGTTATTAGAGGTAAGGTGTACGTGTTTTGAAAGTAATGGTAAAATGGTAAAATAGTGTGGAGCATTTGTCTCGTGGAGTCTTGTATGAGACGATTGCCAGTCTGAGACCAATCCAAATACTTGTGTGTTCCTCATTTAGTTACATGGTTAATGTTATATCAGACTATCCACACAATTTTTTGTGCATTTGCTTGGCAGGGTAGCATCTAAAAGTTTACTCAATGCACACGCGGTCACACCACCTAGAGGTTGGAATTCTTATGATTCGTTTTGCTGGACAGTGTCTGAAGAAGAGTTTCTGCATAATGCAGAACTTGTCTCTCAACGGCTGCGTTCTCATGGATATGAGGTTCATCAGCTTACATCAGATTTTATCAGTCCTTGTTTCTTCTAGTTTTAATTTATTTTTTTCTTAGAATTGCATTATTAGACTGGAATCTAATAATTATATTAATTTTCTTTCAGTATGTCGTCGTTGATTACCTCTGGTATAGGAGAAAGGTTCCTGGAGCTTATACAGATTCTTCAGGATTTGATGTAATTGATGAGTGGGGAAGAATGGTTCCCGACCCTGACAGGTGGCCTTCGTCCAAGGGTGGAAAGGGATTTACTGAAGTGGCGAAAAAAGTGCATAGTATGGGCTTGAAATTTGGAATTCATGTCATGAGAGGAATAAGTACACAGGCTGTAAATGCACAGACTCCGATCTTGGACACCACTAAGGTGCCATTCCGTTTAAACTATGTGCCCTGTTGTAGTGGGATAGGAATAATCATCAATCGTGGAAGTGTCACAACAGTGGAGCACAATTTATTACTGATGATTGATAGTTAAATATTCCCCGTTGAAATTTCTTTATAAAGGGGCCTGGTTATTGTAGGAATTACGCTTTATTGTTGCTGTTGCAGGGAGGAGCTTACGTGGAAGGTGGATTGGCTTGGAGAGCAAATGATATAGGGATCAAAGAGAGAACATGTGTATGGATGTCACATGGTTTTATGAGTGTAAACACAGAGTTAGGAGCTGGAAGAGCATTTCTGCGATCTCTTTATGAACAATATGCCGAGTGGGGAGTTGATTTCGGTAATTTTTGACTGCATGCACCAGATAATTTAGTTGAATCATGACCTTTATATCTACTGTGGCATTCCAGCTTTCTTAGAAAGGGTAGGGGGAGGCGGATTGTTTAGTTTCTTGTAAGAGTGCCTTGATCTGACATTTGAGTTTTTTTGTTTGTAACAGTCAAGCATGATTGTGTTTTTGGGGATGACTTGGACATACAAGAAATTAGCTTTGTGTCAGAGGTATAAACTCCTGTACCTTGTTGATTGGGTGCTATAAGTATTTTCAAGGTCAGGGTTGAGTTGACTTTTTTATAGGTCCTGAGGAAACTTTCCCGTCCTATCCTGTATTCATTGTCACCCGGAACCAGTGTCACACCTGCTATGGCCAAGAAAGTTGGTAATTTAGTCAATATGTACAGGATCACTGGGGATGATTGGGACACTTGGGAAGATGTGGCAGCACACTTTGATGTGTCCAGGTAAATTTACGAAGGTTCATTTATCTTCTGCAACTTAAGCTTGCATGTTGCAGCTCATCAGCCTGCTTGTTTGTCCTCTTATGGTAGAGATTTCGCAGCTGCAAATATGATAGGATCCAGTAGCTTACTAGGGAAGTCATGGCCCGACTTAGATATGCTGCCTTTAGGATGGCTTACAGATCCAGGTATGTTTCATCACATTACTTGGGAATGAAAGGCCTGCCAACCTATTTATTATGGCATTCTGTTGCACTGTTATTACAGTAACATTATTTTCAATATATACGAGTCTGTAGACGAATTCTAGATGCGGATTTCTCATGTTTCACCTCATTCTTAAGCCTGAAGCTACTGCTAGTCAGTCTTTAGACATACTGGAAAGTTATGGGACCGGGGATCAATTGGCTAAATTGATTGGTTTCACTGAACGTAATAGACAAGTTCAATCGTGGGGGACGGTTTACTAAAATTAGTCATCAACAGTTATTTGTATTTCTATGGATCTCTACTGGAAGAAATATGACCTGAGTTTTTAGTTAACAGTGAAACTAAATTCAAACTAATTTTATAGATACGGGTATTAATATCAGCTATTTTGGATGCCTGTGTAAACTAGGATCTAATGAAGGCCCGCACAGGAACTCTAAGTTGAGTATCGAGGAGCAGAAAACTCAGGTGCTAAGCTTGTCTCAGATAATTTTGATTATGGGTAGTGGTTCGTCATACTTGTATTGATATATTGAACTTTAATTTGTCAGATGACTTTGTGGGCTATGGCTAAGTCTCCGCTTATGTTTGGAGGAGATATGCGAAAGCTCGATGAGGCCACTTACAAACTAATCACCAATCCTACCATCCTGGAGATCAATGCTTTTAGTTCAAGTAACAAGGAGGCACGTCTCACATCAACTAATGTTTCTTGGGGAATTTGATTTTTTTTGAATTGTAACTTGTATTGAACTAATTTTCCACATTTATCCCCGTACAGTTCCCATATATTACTGGTTCCCATGCTCCCATAATCAACCACCATCATCATTCCTCTTCCCAGCCAAGGCATAAGAGAAAAGGTGTCCGATCTCACACAAATTCTTTGACTTTTGCGAGCTGCAAGGAAACCAAAGCAATGGGCTGGTCAAGTGAAGCCTTTGATCAGGATCATTATCAAGTTTGCTGGAAAGATACTGAAAAACATGTAGCGCCCTTTTGCCTGTACAAGAGAAAAGCTGGAGTGACATCGTATAAATTTGAACTCTACTAATCCATTCAGTTCTTACTGTTATGTTTCTGCTTCAGTAATTTGTGGTATAAATCTATTCTAGAGACGAGGAAGTGGGATATTGTACTCAATATCCGGGGAAAACACACCTTTTGGCAACTACCAAAGCATCAGTATGCCTGGGCGCCTCTCCAAAACAAAGGCTTACTTCAAAAGAATTCAAGAGAGGTTCGTTGTCCACATGCAAAAGAGATGCCAACCAGGTACTCTCGTGGTTGAACTGTGTTTTAAATCTAAGTGCTATCACTATGTTTTCCCATTTTTATTGAGGCCAGAGACTCGCTAATCGCTATTATTAACTTTGAAATATGATGAATAACCCAAAAAGACACTCCAAATGCTTCTTTTGTTGTGAACTAAAAGTCAGCTGATAATTTAATCGGCGCTACTTTCATTATACGCCATCCAAAAACAGTCTCTGTGATTTGAACACCTGAGGGAGGCTGCGCGCATTCGATCCCTCCCTTACGCATCGCGTATGCATGATCATTTGATGCACTTGGGGTGATGTTATTGTAATTAGTGTTGTGTCTGCTCTACTCTTGATGTTGCTGCACTGCTGCCTCTATGTTACCTCAAATGCATTTTCTTTCATACTTCCAAAAATCGATTGAGCTGTATTAAAAAATAGACTTATATGGTGCTGATTATCGTTTGAATTCCCTCTTTTCTTTCCCAGATGTGGGAATTAAATACCAACGGCACTCTCATGAACAGTTATTCGGGTCAATGTGCAACCGTTCAAGAATTGGAAGGTAGTACTTCTAAAGTAGACATCTCGGTCTCGGCATTTACATTCTTAAACTATTGTGCACAACTGACTTCATTATCTTCTGTGTAGCTAATGCTGTCCCTGTAGGCATTCGCTCTTGGGTTGCAACTGGAAGAAGAGGTATGATTCAATTGTCTAATTAGCGAAACACAATTGGTGCCGCTTCTTCAAATTAGAACACCCTTGAGTAATCATTGCCTTTGTAATGGTAGGGGCTGGGTTGTGAGGAGAGGTAGGTTGGTCGAGTTTCGTAATAGTCTTATTAAATGACTGCTAGTAGACCTATAAAGAGCGTCACCTCGGCCCTGAGTTGACCCAATCCACAACGACGTGACATTAAATGACCCAAAATCACTAATTTAAAATTTAAATGCATTTATGTACATAGAAAATAAAAAAATATTCACGATCTGATACCACTTGATTGAAAGGAACCCATAGTCAAAATGATTTAATTACACCGCATCCAAACATACATATCTTAAACCTGGTTCGAATGATCTATTTGCCTGATCTAATTTGTGCGGAAATCCAGGAAATACCATTTGGGCTTCTGATGTCCCCAATCCTGTCTTGTAAGAGCTTTTGCAGTTTTGTACTGTTACCTATTGCAATGACATGTTCCCTTCCTACAGGGGAAGTGTATCTTGCATTATTCAACCTGAACCAAGCGAAGACAACGATATCAACCCAACTTTCAAACCTTGCAAAGGTACTTCCTGGTGTGAGGTCGGGAGTTGCATACAAATGCTCGGAAGTTTGGAGTGGACAGGCCTGTCAGATAAGAGGAGATTCAATATCCATGGATGTAGAATCTCATGGGGCCGCGTTGCTTGTTCTTGTTAGTAACTGATCATAAAACATAATGAGATTGTGTACGTTGATGAAGAACTTCCCATACAAAGACCTTTTGTACCTTGGTAGAAATTTGTCATATGCCACTTACTTTCTCGTATAATATATCTTTGTAGATTAATAACTCCGCCTTTTTTTTACCCCATTTAAAAAACTCCCACCTTTTGTACGCTTGTTGGAAAATTTCCACCTTTTTTGAACATTTCCTCCAAAAATCCCACTCAAAGCCCATTTTTTCGTAGTAATTAATAAAGGAGATTTCTCAGGCGATATCAATCATAAGTTAAATTAGGCAAAAATGAAGTTATTTCATGGTTTTTATATTCTCTAAAATTTGTTTTTGTTTTGGGAAAATGGGCTTTTTGTTGGAGTTATAGAGGAATTGCTGATGAGTGTGTCGAAAAAGAAAAATTTCGTTTTTTTATTCTACTTTGTTTTAATTACGGAAAATGTTGGTAATTTCGTCATCCTCATTATACAGGGTTTTCCGAAACAAGGTAAATCCTGTGTACCTAAGAATTTCTTGGTTGATCTCATTGTGAAATACTCCGTATGTGTTTTTATGCACTAAAATCTTTCTGATACTATACTATTTATTGCCAAAAATATTTATGGAAAATTATCACTCATATAATGCTGTTAGGCTCCAATATATTATACATCTTAGGTGCCTAGCTCACACCTGAAATATTGTAGCACTAGCATTTTTACAAATGGCTGAAATGAAGGTCTCCATTTCAATACGTATCTCTCTCTTTTTGCTGCTTCTACTTCACAGGTACTTGATCTTGGTACTCTTTTTATATCATGTCATATATATGAGTGTGTGTATCGAAGAATGTTGTACGACCCGTTATATATGTGAGTTAACTATACATGAATAGTTCCAAGTAGTGTTCTGATTTCTGAGTAAGTATATGTCATTGTTGTAAGAATCCTGATCCATGATAGTAGAATTTTACGATTGCATGATTTGAAAGGTCATGAGTCATGGCTGATCACAAACCTTGGTATGATCTATAGTTGTAGGGTCTGACTACACTATTTGTTTATATGATTCAAAACCTGATAATCTTAGTACGGTCTTACAACTAAAGTTCTCATTCGATCGCATCAACGAAGATGGTTTTGTTGTCATGACAATTCTAACTGTAATTTTCACGTCATCTGAAGAATTACGTGGAAAGGCACCAGAGGGATTGTGGTCGGGCCTCTCCCGAGATTACTACGATTTGTCATTGTTCAAACATATGAATAACAAATGACTATGAATTAGTAATGCTGAACTCGTGTTGATAATTTATCTTGGCAGGGTAGCAGTTAAAGGTTTACTGAAGGCACAAGCGAACACACCACCCAGAGGTTGGAATTCTTACGATTCATTTGGCTGGGGAATTTCTGAAGAAGAGTTTCTGCAGAATGCAGAACTTGTCTCACAACGGCTGCTTCCTCATGGATACGAGGTTCATCTTGTCTTCCATTAGAGCAGTGTTTCTTTATTAAGTCTTCTTTCCTATAAAACTGGATTAATAGACCGGAAATCAGTAATTATGGTAATCTGCTTGCAGTATGTTGTTGTTGACTACCTCTGGTATAGGAAAAAAGTTCCTGGGGCTGGTCAATATTCTTCGGGATTAGACACAATTAATGATTGGGGAGGAGTGATTCCTGACCCTGATAGGTGGCCTTCATCGAAGAACGGAAATGGATTTATTGAAGTAGCAAACAAAGTGCATAGTATGGGGCTGAAATTTGGAATTCATGTCATGAGAGGAATAAGTACACAGGCTGTAAATGCAAACACAAAAATTTTGGACCCCACCAAGGTATCATTCCTTTTAAATAATACTGTACTCCGTATGAATCATTCACCTATAGGAAAATATGCAAGCATCCCATGCATAGCATTTATCAGTTATACATGATTTATATATGTCAATGTTGGCAAGTTATTATGGTATGTTGTGTGCGATAAAAACAATCGTTTAACGGTGAAAGTATAAAACAGCATGAACATCATACATTACTGCTAACTGTTTAATTTTTCAACCTTTAAATTTGTTTTATCCGGAGAAGCATACGTCTTCAAGTCAATTGGCTATTTCAGGATTAAGGCTTTGTTGTTGTCGATGTTGTAGGGAGAACCTTACGTGGAGGATGGAAAGACTTGGACAGCAAGTGATATAGCTATTCCAGAGAGGGCGTGTGCATGGATGCCCCATGGTTTTATGAGTGTAAATGTGTCACTAGGAGCTGGAAGAGCGTTTCTTCGATCTCAATATCAGCTATATGCTTTGTGGGGAGTCGACTTTGGTATGTTTTGGCTGCTTTTACAGAATACTTCCATTTTCAAATGTCAAAAGGTTTAATTTCTTCTGTGAAAGTGCACTTAGTTTTGATTTGATGACTGTGTTTTGTGTTTGGTACAGTCAAGCATGATTGTGTTTTTGGAAATGACTTGGACTTAGAAGAAATTACCGTTGTGTCGGAGGTATCAAATACTCCCTATACCTTGTTGAGTGTATACTATTTTTCAAGTTCAGGATTGAGCTGACTATTTTATAGGTTCTGAGGAATCTTTCACGTCCTGTGGTGTATTCATTATCACCTGGAACCAGTGTCACACCTGCAATGGCGAAGAGCGTTAGTCAATTAGTCAATATGTACAGGATCACTGGGGATGATTGGGACACTTGGAAAGATGTGGCAGCACACTTTGACGTATCCAGGTAAATCTAACATATTTGATCCTCATAGGAAGGCTCATGCGCTGTATTCTGCAGCATTGGTTGACATGTTCTGAGTGTGTGAATTGGGTCATTTCGGGTTAGGTTTATTTTCAGCTCAGTGGTTACATGTGGGTTGTGTCTGTTCAACTTGGTCGTTGCAGTCTTGTAGGTCGGGTACTCGGGTGAATTGAGTTCGACTCTCATTTTTGGTCAAGTGTATATAGTTCTTTCTTATTCTTATGCAGACAAACTTAAGTGTAATTTCATGAGTCATTTTAGCTCTTCCAGATCGGGTCATTTTCAGATCTGGTTTGGGTCAACTCGGGTCTCAGCCGACCATCTTTAGTTCTGAGGTCAGACTTTTGGGTCACGTAAGTTTTCACAAGCCTACTAGAATGAGTGGAATCTCATCGACTTGTTTTTTTCCTTTTCTGATAGAGATTTAGCGGGCGCAGAGATGATAGGATACAGTAGCTCACTGGGGAAATCTTGGCCTGATTTAGATATGCTGCCCCTGGGATGGCTTACTGATCCAGGTATGTCTCGTTACAATACATGGGAAACACAAGCTGTATAAAAACTTTATTGGATAAACTGCTGCACTGTTGCAACAAAATTGCATCATTGTTTTTACACTGTATTTTTCATGATTCAAGATTTCCAGCTTAGGATATTGCATGCCTCGGACTTGAGCTACTGAGCTACTGCTAGTCAGTCTCTAGATTAGCGGTGTTCTTTATCATTCGACATACTAAGAACTTGGACTTCCAACATATATGTTAAAAAGAAAAAGATTTTACTAAATTTAGCCATCAATAGTTACCATTGTTCTTGTGGATCTATATCAGAAGTAGAGTTGGTGAAATTATCATCCCAATTACCCTGATTTAAACCCGTAAAGTACCCCGTACCCTACTGAATGACCCATTTATCAGATTAACCCGAAGTACACTTGCGGGGTTTTAGGCTAACAGTTATGAGGACAATTTATTGATACTATAACAATATCAGCTAACTTTTGGGTGGCTGAATAAACTAGAATCTTCCGAAGGCCCATACAGGAACAGCAAATTGAATATTGAGGAGCAGAAAACTCAGGTGCTAAACTTGTCCCGGATGACCTTGATTTTTGTGAGTAGCGATTATCTTACCTTTTTGACGTATTGAACTTGAATATTTCAGATGACTTTGTGGGCTATGGCCAAATCGCCCCTTATGTTTGGAGGAGACGTGAGAAAGCTCGATGACACCACATACAATCTTATCACCAATCCAACGATTCTGGAGATCAATGCTTTTAGTTCAAATAACAACGAGGCACGTCTTCTTCAAATTAAACTGTTATTCTCTCTTGCAGATTCGAGTCCTTTCAGATAATAACTTATGTTAAACTCAATGATCAAATTTACACGTTCTTTGTACAGTTGCCTTTATCTGTTAATCATACGCTTGCTCTCAGTACCTGTTACCGTCAGACAAAAGGTGCCAGATCCACATGTAAAGGGGATGCCAATCAGGTAGTCTATGGCTTGTGCTTCCTGATTTTTAAATATGAATGGACGCACTCGACAACATTTTTCCCATTTATAATAGAGCTAATGACGTCCTATTCTTTGGAAATGTGATGAGTTAAAACCCAAAAATGGCTCTCGAAATTGTTTCCACAGTGTGAAATAATTTGGTTTTAAAATCGTCTCAGTTTCAGTTTTTGGTTTTTATGATTGCTTTAATTTTTTTTATAA
>JAYMSF010000502.1:0-15558 GCA_036897335.1 Silene vulgaris | reverse complement strand
TGTAGAGAAGAGCTGAACTGAACTGAACTGAACTGAATGGAGTTGAACTGAACTGAATTGAACTGAATCGAGCTGAACTGAACTGAAATGAACCGAAATTAAGTCCAAAAGAACAAGGCCTAAGTTAAGAGGCTAATTTACTACTTTCGCGATTTCAATACAAGTAGTAGAAATCATTTCCGCCGAATTTAATTTATCGGCTTAAATGCAGTAAAAAGAACACGTTAATGGTTCGAATTTTCACTGAATTTCGATACAAATAGTAATCATTTCCGTCGAATTTAATTTCTCGACTTAAATGCCATAAAAAGATCGCAGACCAAGTATCAAATGAACGAAAGTAAATCAAGTACGGAGTACTCCGTATCATTTTTAGTCCGAATACTACACTTCGCTGAGTCATCAAAATAAGTCGTCACTCAACAGTCACAAACTTCACAAGTCTCGCAACGACGGCTGTCTCATCTCTTTCACTCCAATTACCATTTACCACTTCTCACATTTTCTCTCTCTTCGCCGTTAACCGCCAACCACTCCTTCTCTCTCCTCGCCGTCGCCGCCACCGCCGAAATCACCACCGCATATCGCCGGAACTCGTTCTCTACCTCTAGGTTACTTCATTTATCTCTCTCGTTTCAATTTTTTTCTTTAATTTATAGTATATGATTAATTAATTGATAATGATTTCGTTAATTTAATCTATTTTCTTGATTGATTAATTGTATTACATTTTTACTTGAATGTAATAGCTGTTTTTTTTTATGCTTGTTCGATTTTTCTACGTTTATTTTTGATTAATTTTGTGTTTCTTGATTATTACTGCTTTCTTTTAAGTATTGTTCAATTTGCGAACTTGATTAATTAAGATTTTGTTGTTATTTTGTTAATTAAGTTTAGTATTCTTGATACCGAGCTCTTGCTTCTATTTTTCGTATAGTGTGATTAATTGATAATGATTTCGTTAAATTTAATCAGTCGTAGTGATTGATTAATTGAATTTATTGTTACATTTTCATCCCAATGTCTTTATTCATGCTTGTTCGATTTTTCGACGTGTCTGTCGTTTATTAATTTTATGTTTGCTGATTATTGGAGCTTTCTTTAAGTAGTGTTAATTTTGTGAAATTGAATTAAATGAGATTTGATGTTGTTATGTTGATATAGTTTAGCTCTCTTGATTCCGAGCTCTTGCTTGTTCGATTTTTCTACGTTTGTTGTTGATTAATTTTGTGTGTGTTGATTATTGTAGCTTTGCATAAGAGTGTTAATTTTGTGAAGCTGATTAATTAAGATTTGATGTTATTATGTTAAAGTGTTTAACTGACTCAATTCTGAGTTCTTGCGAATTTTTTTTCGTGTTGTATGATTAATTGATAATGATTTGTTAATTTAATCGGTCATATGATTGATTAATTGAATTTATTGGATTATATAATCTGATTAATCTGAAATAACACGATTGCTCAAGATGAATGTGATTATGTTTATTTCTGTAATTTTACAAGTAATTTATGCAAGTATCTATAGGTGGCTAGTCCTTAACTGACTTAGTCAACTAACTAACTAGTTCTATAACTAACTGCCAACTAGGATAACTAACTAGCCTATCTAATATTTTAGAATTTAGATTTTTACCTGAGTGCTATGCTAAAGCATGTTTAGCTCTTAATTTGTGCTTGATCAGTTTTTGCTACGTTTGGTGTTGATTAATTTTGTATTTGTTGATTGTTGTAGATTTGTTTAAGTAGTCTACTAGTGTTAAATTTTGCAAAGTTGATTTAAGGGGTTCTAACCAGGGAGCGCACAAATCCCAAAAACGCATAGTTTCTCCCCCCAAAAATAACTTCTCCAGTCGGGGAACGCATTAGATACTTACCTAAACCAGTAGGTCCTTGAGCGGATCCCACGTTAGCGCCAAGAGGTTGGTCTCTAACTAAAAAGTAAATGCCTGGGCTTGAGAAGCCTCTGGTCCAGTGGTTTAATGGAGATTTGATGTTATTATCTTGACATAGTTTAGCTCTCTCGATTCCAAGCTCTTCCCTCATTGTTTTGTATAGTATGATTAATTGATAATGATTTCGTTACGTTAATCGGTCGGTCGTACCGATTGGTTGATTAAATTTATTGTATTACATTTTTACCCAAGTGCTATGGTATAGCTTGCCTAGCTGTATTTCATGTTTATTCGATTTTTTACGTTTTTTGTTCATTAATTTCGTGTTTGTTGAGTATTGCAGCTTTGTTTAACTAGTGTGAATTTTTGCAAAGTTGGTTTAAATCAGTTTTTATGTTATTATGTTGATATAGTTTAGTTCTCTTGATGCCGAGCTCTTGCTTCATTTTCTTTGTGTTGTAAGGTTGATTGATTTATGTAGAATAGTGATTTATTGATAGAATTTATTGTATTATGGAGTTCACTTTGTCGAGTGTTACATTCTAGCTTGTCTAGTTCTCTTGTCATACTTATTTCAGTTCTTAGGTCTGTTGATTAGATTTGTGTTTGCTTATTATGGTTAAGTAGTGTGGAATTCGCAAGGTTGATGAAATTAGGAATATGAGATAAGATTTGATGTTATTATGTTTATATAGGCTTTGATCTCGATGCCGAGCTCCAAAGTTCGTTTTCTAGCTTATGGTCACTCACTCACTTATTTCTTTGCTAAACATAATATACACCTTAGTATCAACTACATTCCATTTTTACTGCTCACCATTTCACTTTTGTGGTCAAGATTTACAACTTTGATCATTCCTTTCTGCTCAAAAAGGCAGGAGATGCTTGATTGATAGGTGTAATTTTTCTTATTTGATTTAAAACAACTACAAGTAATTTTTCTACTATTCGTTTATGAATGAAAGTTGTATCCAGTGTATTTTATGAGAAAATATTAATCAATGTTTATGGTGTTTGACTTGAAGTCAAGTAAGGATAATATAAGGGAGTAAGTTCTCCAATTTTGACGGTTGCGAGTGGTTAACTAACAATAATATTCTGCCATTTAATTATATTGCATTTTGTACTTTACATCCCAAAGTCAAATAGGGATAATATAAGTGGGATTATGCAAAAAGAGTGTAAAAAGACTTGCTTTGTGTAGCCTTCAATGTGTTTTTTTTTTGTGCACTAGGAGGTGCGTTTATTTGTTCATAACTATGCAGTCTTTGAAACTGATGTGTGGTTTTTATGCTTCAGGACTCAGGAGTGTTCAATAAGGATCATTTTCATTTCCTTTCTTCGGAGTTCAAGGTTGACCGACTTGATATGTGAAGATTGTAAATGCTACTTTTATGAGGATTGATATCAACTCCAGATTATGAACAAGGAATCAGTATTTCGATTACTTTAATAAAGCTTGCCGTGAAGTAAAATAAAATTGTCTATTCTTTGTTTTGGTGACTATTTTGAAAACGTGAAAGAACAAGAGTACTTGTACTCCCAAGATAGAAAGATATTAGATATACTGAATGCCAGAAGGTACAATGGCAGTTGTCAAGCAAGAGGTATGTTGAGTTGCTTGTTCATTTTTGAACTAAAGACTTTGATAAAATGCGAAACATGGTCTTCTAGTGGGTGTAACGTAGATAATCAGAATCACTACGTAGCTCTATTATATGGTTTATATTATGATTTTGAGTTACTAATGGGTCGATTATTAGAAAGTTTATATTTGTGTGTGGAACTTGACTGAATAAGGTTGGACCATTTGTTACGACACTTTCATGCTCTCCACTTACATTAGTGATTTACCGTCATATAAATGCTGTGGCTGTCGTAGTTTATCCTGCTTGCTATTTATTTCAGATGAAGTCTTATGTTTGGTTACAAACCGTTGATGGCTCACTCCAGCAAGTAGAGGAAGCGGTTGCAATGTTTTGCCCTGTTATATGCCGAGAAATACTGCAAACAGGTACGGGGACTTCCAAAACAAATGCTGTAGTACTTCCAGAGCGAGTTACCCCAGTAACTTTGGGTTCAATCTTGGATTATTGCCGTTTTCACCAAGAGCCGGGTCACTCCATTAAGGTTAGTCTGTGTGACATATTTTTGGTTTTCTTTTGCTCGTAGTACATTGACTTCCCTATTGGGAGCCTTTGGGGAACTTGTATAATGTTGTTGTATCTTCTCATTGTGTTTTAGGTGTTTTAAGTTGACTAATATTACTTTGACAAATCTCTCTTTGTTCCCTATGTTCCTCTTATTTATTTAGTCTTTTTCTGTTCCACTTCCATATGTTGTTATGCTCGCTAATATCATTTCTGTATCCTCTTTGTTCCCAGGAGCGAAAAGCATTTGATGATAAGTTCATTCGATTAGATACCAAGAAATTATGCGAGTTAACATCTGCTGCTGATAGCCTTCAGTTGAAACCCTTAGTGGATCTCACTAGTCGCTCACTTGCTCGGATAATTGAAGGAAAGACCCCAGAGGAGATACGTGAGATATTTAATTTACCTGATGATCTCACAGAGGTTATAGTTTGTTGCTAAAAGGCTTGTAGCATGTGCATTGTATAGTGTGCACCCTTCTGATGTGAATTTTGTTATTGCAGGAGGAGAAGTTGGAGCCATTAAAAAATGTCACGGACGATCCTCGCATACGATTATTGAACCGGCTGTATGCGAGAAAGAGGAAGGAATTGAAAGAAAGAGAACAAAAAAAGGTACTTTATTTTTTCAATGGGAAACTTGTAACGTTTCAATTATTAGGGATCGAATGAAAGTTTACAAGAGATATAATCTAGTCGGGGCCTCAAACCAAACTTTCTCCTCCTCTAGACTTAGGCTCAATGGCCTTAATCTAGCAAGAGCACGGGCCACACTATTACCCCTACCTCTAACGTGCGAGCAGGCAAAATACTCAAAAGTGTAGGCTAACAAGAACATGTCAGCTATGACCCTGACACAGTCCTGAGCATTCGAAGTTCTTTATTTATCTTCAGTCTTTTTGGAAGATTATAACTGTGGAAAGGGACATCATGCATTCTTTTTTGGTGGCTTTGTACTGGTAGGAGCTACCTGTTGAGTTTCAATATGTACTTTGGAAATAGACGTACATACTCGGTGATAATTCCTAACCTCGTCATTGTAGGGCAAAATCCTAGCTTAGCTGTATCAGTAACACACGTGTCCTGATTGCTTTATCTCAGATAATTGAAGCCGAAGATGAGGCTGTAGATTACCGTTCTGTGGATGATCTCTTATCATTCATAAATAGCGGAGAAAAAGGTGCAGATTCTTTCATTGATATTCAAGTAGACTTAATTTGCTTACTTACTGAAGTGTCTAAATGTAATTGTGCTATGATAGCAGACAGCTACCTGTTTTTTCCTCCTACTCTAGATTTGCTTGCCAGTGTGAGTTTGGGGTTCATTGTGAAGGTCACTGGTAAATTGTACAGTAGGTGTAGGTCAGGGGGAGTTGTCGAAACTTGAAAGTGCCAATTCTACTATATCCCAGTCATGGTGAGAAACTGATGTTTCTGTAATATGACTGTGTTGCTTTGGTAAGGGTACATACGTAAACCATTCCGGTATTCTCATGTTTAGGTTTGATGGTTTACCATTAGATTCGAGAGAGGAAAGTTTTATATCTCATAGTCAGAAGCTTTAGTGAATTAAGGCACTTTGTTTTCTTGGTATTTGGGAGGTTTATTAAGAGTTATTATGACGTAGCTGCAGCTGCTTAGTTTTAGATTTTATCATCCTGGAAGCATGCTGTGGTACTGTTTAAATCTCTTCAGTAATCTTTTTTACTACTGCGTATCATTTACTTTTGTGTATTTATCTTGCAGAATGTAAAGGAGGTAAAGCAGCTAAAACTAAAAAGAAAAACCGTAGAAAAAAAACACACACGAAAGTGCCGAACAATGCTACCGGATACCAGAAGGTCAGTTCTTCCCGTATTCTTTGTTAACATCTGTTAGTGTTAAGAGTCCATGTGGCCCATTTATGTTTATTAGTTCTTGTTATCGATTCAGGAGGGAGGTCTCTCTCAATCATTTGAAAATGGAAAGTCTGGCCATAGTTCAGGATTACAAGAGCTGGATCCTAAACTTGATTATGATGATGGTGATGATGAGCTAGATCCTGCAATGAAGGAAGAGCTCGACAGGTTTGGAACTTTTTCATTTCATGTGCTGTATTTTCTCCTTTCAGTCGTATCTGAAACAACTTCCCTGATTTATATGCCTAATCATTCCAGTTGTCCACCATGGGAAAGTTCAGTCCTAATTAAGGCGCATTAAATTTACTATTTTTTCTTGCTTATAATTGAGAGGCTTTTCCAAAGCCAATTTTCTGTGTTTTAACTTATGACAGACTAAAGAAGGCTCACTAACTGATTACCTTCTGTTAATTGTGAAGTCATTCGATGCAATATTAGACACATTTTCAGTATGGATCATTTGGAAAGCTCTCTGTGTTAACAACACATAGGTAATGTTGTCATTGTTGGGTACATCCGCCTCACCTTATCCCGCCATGTAGAGAAGCCCTTGAGGGATAAGGATAATGTTGGTGAGAGGCTCCATATTTTTGAAAATTGTACTCACTTACCCCTTTCTGAGCCAAGGCCAGCAGGTTTACATGTTCACAAATCACAACCTTATTCTCCTCATGTGGAAGGTTGAGGACGCCAAACCTATCGACATATCAAAATTGGCACAGAATGAAATAATAAATGCTATTCAAATGAAATAGTATAGTCCATTGACTTTAGGATTCACATAATGTACCTTTTTCTTGTATTCTCTTGGTACCGCATGTCCACATGCTAATTCTGATACTGTAGTCGAGTTACCGTGATCCCAGAACATTTTCATTTTACATGTTAGCTAACGTTCAATGATGCAAGAAAATTAATCAAGTTGCTTGTTAATTTTGTTTTGCAATTACGTGGTACTGCAGGGAGGTGGAGGACTTTGCTCGGAGGTTGAACTCAGACTGGCCAGAAAGAATGCAAGAGATTCTATCCTTGGGGCAAGGAAGAAGTCTCAGGTCCATTTCCTTGAATGGCAATGGTTCTGCACAGAGAAATAATGGTACGTGTGTCATACAAGAGATAAGACGGTCTTACATGTGAAACCAAATGAATCATTTGGTTTGACATGTACACGAGACCTTATATAAGAGATAAGGTCTTACATGTCTAACCAAATGATATTCATTAGTATAGTTAAACAAGGAATGCATATAAGTTTGGGTAGATCTCTCATGTGAAATCGTCGCATACAAGACTCATTATGGATGGTAAAAACTTCCCCCAAGTAAAATAAAAATCAAAGTAAAATGTTCTTGAGCTTATTTCATCCTTGCTGTTCTTTCCTCCCTAATTATTGAACTGTTCGATCTGTAACCAGGTTCACGACGGAGAATGATCGAATAAGAGAAGGTGAATGATACCAGTTAACACGGTCACATTCTGATGCCGTTTAAGACACCTCTCACTTAGTAGGTTAATCCGGCGGTTGTGCTGCGCAGTTGTTTATATCATGCACATTACAGGGGTCATGAAGACGGGATAGCCAGGAACTGACTCTAATCCCGCTACTTGCAAAATCTGTATATTTGTGAGTGAGGACAATTGACTTGTGGATTCTTTTTCATTCCAAGTTGGTCACACAGTTTTTCCTTTGTGTTCGTTACATTACATAGTTACATTTGATACGCAATTTTCTCGTAACGTGTATTGTTTTCATTTGAAGAAATCAGGTTCTTTTCTTTGTAATACTTTTAGCCATAAAACCTTGTAGTTTACAATGGATTCATCCATAAACATAGAGGTAACTTTTGTGTTCAATGTCAAATGATTAAAAACAATTCAGTTTCCTCTTAGTTCTAGATTCAAGTTTCATAATATGAAGCAATTGAACTTTTTGATATGCCCGTCACTCCGAGTCTGTCATAAAATTGAGAAGTACTCGTAATGAAAGAGTGCACTTTTTCAAGGAAAACAAAATTTCCATACTAGCAGAAATGCTACGTCAATCGTCTCTGTATCTCTGCATCTATACGCTAAAAAAGCATTTACATTTTAGGGAAACAGAAAATGGAAATAAAATGACAGCAAAAATTATTAACTTCAAGAAAATACCACTAAAATCCACAAGTGTGCTAAAAGTCAGCCAGTTTATTACATGAGAAAATATCCAACTCATGAAGGCGAAAAGGCTTACAGCATCCTATGGAAAATAGATAATATTGAGCGCTATCACTAAAAAACCACTTTCCCCAAAATTTCCGGACAGAAGACCACTCCTAAAACTGGAACCCTCTGAAAAGAATGTAAAGATATGATGGGCGAAAAAACTGCACATTTCCTATACCAATTGTATGAATCTCAAAAATTTCCAAAAGTTGTTTGTTTCTGGATGTACTTGACCTTACTTCCCTTCTGGGGCTTAGCCCGGGCCTTGGTCTTCACTGTTGTTGAAGAATCGATGGTCAATTGGACTGGTAAATAATTCTTAGCACAACCAAGGACGTTATTGCCATTTAAGTCGGGAGATGGAACTTTTTGATTACTAATATCATCTTGTACCACGGAATGTCCTGGAGGTCCCTCCGGGAACAAGACTAGTTCAACGTGATCTGCCGTGATAGCCTCCTTCCACCCTAGATTAGTGAAAAACCATGATGTTAATACTAGTTGCTTGAGATAAATACACATTGCAGCTTAGAGATGAATCAACACTAAGCGACTTCACAAAAGTTTCATTGCAGAACAGCATTTTATTTACTCAAATAACCCTTGTAAAAGATATTACGGTACATGCCAGAATTTACGATAGGTGTCTGGGTTTTCTGATATTATATACGAGTATCACTTCTGAATTTACTAAAAGAGAACATAAAAAAGCCAAAGACATTCCCAAAAAATCTACATATCTACAATAGTAGATTATGAAACGATTGATCATTTTCAGCTAGGCTTCATTTTACGAAAAGGAATGTAAATACCCTTAATGCTCATTTTCACCAAACTTAAGTTGGTATGCTCATTTGCCTCTTCAAGAAAGGTAGTAAAAAATAAAGATAAATTAAAGTTACCCAATATAGAAAGCAATCATTATTATGGAACAAACCAAAATGAGCTTGTGATCATTCTATTGGAAGAAGTGGAAATTAAGAAAAGCATGCAATGGCACAGAGTAAGTAATCGAATAAGCTCAAAATTTGAAAAGGAAAAACATTGTGGAACAGAGAACATACTCTGAGAGAGGAATGCTTCTGCCAGATGGCTGGAGAACTTCAGGCCTCCTTTCTGTCCGCCTTCCACACATGAGTCCAATTTATCTTCGCAGCCACTAGTACTCTCCACTATGAATGTTGTCGGCTGCACCCCACCACTGTCATTACGAAGGACGCTGTCTAGAATGGCAGTATGAACGGGAAGCTGGCTTCCATCATCATGTCGATTAACAGGTCTCCACAACATGACAGCTGAAATATTTGAGGTATCCCGATTTTCACTTGGTACAGAATGTTCAGAGGCACAGCTTTCGGAAGCGCTACAGAGATTACCATCCTGTCCCTGGATACTACTATGTCCAAGTGAAACAGGTATAGAGCCAATTAAAACCTTTCTTTCTTGACATGGTGCCTTTGGTGCTTCAATAAGATATTTAGGTTTATTGCTCCGTTCATCAGTTTCTGATTTTGGTTTTGCTGTCCAAACTTTGGTGCCATTGGTAGTAATATGGGAATTTCTTGAAGAAGCACGTTTCTGAATGGCTCCAGGCTTTGGAGTCTGATAGTTGTGGTTGGTGTGAAAGCCATTGGGATGTCTATGTGATTTTTGTGCTTGCAAGCGAGGGTTTATTGCTTGTCTTCGGCCTTCTTGATGCAATCTTTTATGCTCGAAATTTTCGTAAGCACCCAAATCTTGGTTCTCCTTTTGGTGATAGCTTACATCTGGATGTCTGTTTTCTTGATCTTTGAAATTATCCCTTCCCACAAGCACTAGTTGAGAATGCTCAAGAGATGGAGTTACACCAGGAGGTATTTCTAGCATTTCTAAATTAGAGTCATAATCATTAGAAGGGATTGAACTCGATGGGGATGGAAGACTTTCTTCAGGGGAATCATCATTTTCGGCATATGCTAGCTCTTTTTCCTTTTGCTCTTTCTGCCTAAGTTTCTTCTGTCTTTTCTTTTCCATCAGAGCAGCTTGCCTGCAGACAAAATACATCAGACTATCAGGGAGGCTATCAGCTTCAATACACGTAGATCAAAGGTAAGTCAAGGAGAAGCGCTGGGGGGGAGCGGGCTGCACCAGCGCAACGTTACTCAGATTAAAAACACAGAGGTTGGATGAACCATGAAAAAGATCGGTTGGTTAAGATCCTCTAGAGTTAATTTTTTGTGGAGTTGGTGAAGTTTACCATACATTATAAAAAAAATAACAGATGGTGATATTGGTTAACACAAAAATGTGAGAATGACTTGAATACCATATTTAGAGAACTCTACCATGTAGCCATTTTAGAACTGTAGGATCCTAATCCAGAAAATTGTGTTGCGTATTGCATCAACTAAACCTTTCACAATATAAGAACTACAAACTGTTCAATGAGTTCTTTCGCTGTAATACATAATTTCCATTATATCCCAGACCCAAAGGAGCGAGTCTTTGGCTCACTGGGAAGCAGAAAACTCTTACCAAAACTCCAAAAGTAGACATAATGTTTTGCCACTGTCATAATGTGAATAAATGAAATATCTAGTGCCCTTATACGGGGCAAACATCACCAAATGACCCACGTGACAAGACCATAAGATACAAAGCTAACAGACCGAATTAACCAAATAAAAGAACCGAGTTGTCCCCTCCCCGCCAAACAAAATTAGAGAGAGAAGAAGAAAAGTATACATTATTATTACAAACCCAACTGGCCAGATACACAAGTCTACAAGGACACCATTTACTCAGACAAAAATGCAGCACAACTTTAAAATAAGGTTTGACACGCGACTAAAATAATGGGGAAAAGGTAGTTACAACTGCGTAACTACATCAACTACCTCTTGTGAGCAGCTTCTTCCTCATCCACAAGCAGTTTCTGATACCTTAGAGACTCAGCATCTTTATCAGCAAGGCATGCCTTGACCTGTTGAAAAACCAGAATACTTTTAACAATGTAGCAACAAAAACAACATTATCTCATTGCTCGAAGGATCCTGCAAACTGCAGGCGGTAGGGGGTCAGATGTAAACAATCTTACCTTGTGTTAATAACACAAAGAGATTGTTTCTTAATGACCCATAATGAAAGTTGCGTGAGAATTGTATCAAATAACAGTTAGTTCACAATAGAAATACGCACAACAAATTTTGTGAATCACCATGCTTTAACCATGTAGCATTAGCCAAAGAAAGAAGAGGGACAGGAGAAGTCAAAGGCAAATGATTCCACACAGAAAGGATAACAGATCATGTACCAGTTTCTGCTCTACAAGGAAACTAGTACAAACAACCAAGTTCCTCATTTCAAGGCCAATCTTTTCGGCATCACCATTGAAAACAAACTTCTTTAATGAATCGGCAGTGCCAGCGCATAAAAATGTGTTCTCGCTTGCATCGTCTAAAATGTTGAACAGTTCCTGTGATGATATTGGGAACCTCGTAGGTATACCTTGGACAATATCCTGCCATATTCAATCACCATGGTTAGAACTTAGATTATCAAGCAAAGAACAAGAAGAAATGAACATATCACAATTGGGTTTTACCAGGAGTACAGAGCCAGACTTCACATAACTGTGTGGCAGAGAAGTGTATCCAGGTTTCCGGATAAATGATGTTAGTTCCTTTATGATTGAAGAGCCAGTAATTCCCTATAAAACGACAAAGAAAAGAATAAGACTACCAAATGACAACCAACTACCCTATTGCCACAGAATCATAATCATGAAGTGATGATGGAGATGCATAACTGATACTATGTTTTGGTTATTTGTGCTTAAAATAATTATCAGAAGTAAACATATATTCCTGTGGTACCACGTTTCTAAACTTGGAGCTCTATTTCCATATCACCGCCATCACTATCATACTACAACAAACATCTATGGAGATACAAGACGAGAAAGAAAATACAGACTAAAACTCTGGTTATTTCAGAACAATGCCATAACTTACTATGAAAATATCTAAGGCTATAATTGATCACTTAATTCTTTTACCACCAATTCAAATTACATAGAACGTACCAATCTAACTAGAACAACTTGCCAATTAAAATATTAAGCTCACGCGTGATACCTAAACAGGCATAACAAAAACAAAAAACAGATCTAAGAGTAAAGACAAAAGCCGAAAGTATTTAAACATTACCACAAATGAGAAACAAAATCTTACCTCTAGAGAAACATCATTAACTGAAATAACGTCCATGGACTCCGCCACAGATAGCTGCACCAGAATATCCAACTCATAATTTGGTGAAATTACAATGTCGAAAACTCAAGATGTTAAATAGGAATATAACGACAATTAACATACCTTGTCCCAAAAGGCTTGCAACATGCACCTATGTTTTGCTGCTGAATCCTAGAAAAATATAATGATTACATATCGCCCTTGTCCAAAAAGATCACTTTGTTTCAGACTAACTAAAAAAGGTTATGAGTTTACAAAATATTTTAAAGATCAGCACTAGCATAGTTTAACCATTATGCAGCTATTTCAAGATTTCTATCAGGTTCAGACCAAGTAAGATAGGTATGATGGTGGAAGCTGTCAGATACCTTATCAAGGTTCAATTTACGCCTATGCAGGCGCCGATGTCTTCGGTAACTGATGGTTGAACAAAATTCTCGAGAGCACTTATCACACTTCTGCATTTCGATCTTCATGGGAGAAAGCATAGGCAGAGGCCACCCAGGTAAATATGCTATGACAGAAACAGAAAGGATTAGAAATTCGCTTTATTAAGAACAGCCTAAGCCAGACACTTATCCAATAGCTCTACTTTAACAGTCTGAACAATCACCTTATAGCCTACTAGCCTAGTTACCTGGGTTAGAGTTCTTTGTTTCTTAGAATCAAATCACCACAAGTAACATGGCAAAACAGTCCACTGACCCAATACCCTCAGAGGCATATGGAATTACGAACTGAAACCACTGACTCTCTACATAAATTCACTGGTCAACTCTACTCTACAATACATTAGCAATTGATATACTACCTTGTTGATCCAAGGCATGAAGTAACTGGTTCCACTGGACTGGACTATCGTTTACCCTGGAAAAGGAAAGATATGGCTCTTTCCCTATTGTTTGTCTGATCAAGGTGTCTATAGAGCCATTTGCATCACTGGACTTCATTGGATCTGCTGCTTCAATCTTTGGAACCGGCATATTTCACCCACTACTTAGATAACCAAAGTATACTGCATAACACAGGCTTGATGAGAGAATGTGGTATGGAAAGTCAGAAGAGGCTTAAACCTAATAAAATCCAAGGAAAATATAGTGACGTGCATATAACCATAGAAGCAAGTCAAGCAATGACCAAGCAAAGATTTTTGAAGATACGAAACGTGATCCAAGTTATACAAACTCGTTCCACCAAAACTATACACAGAGATCATCAGTAATTACATCAACTGTTCGGCAACCAAAACTTTCAGCAACTGAGGAAACATTAACTCCATGCAAAGCGACAACCAAGAAATTTCCCCAAAAAAAGGAAGAAGGATATATAAATAATTATATGAGTATCCAGCAAACAAGACCATCTGACGAGAAGTATCACAACGTTTTTTGTAAATACATGAAACTGAATGGTAAAGTGTTTACTGTTAACCATGATCTACCTGTCTACCCTACGACTACGAATCACTATAAAAAATTCCTCCTAGAGTAATACAACCAAAAATGAGGTTAGCAACGATTGAATCAAGTGTAATGTTGGTGTTCCAGTGAACAAGTGTAAGAGATAATACAAAACAAAGACTCATGACGATTGTTCATTTCATCAATCATTCATTGATATAGGGACATCAAGGGCCTTTTTACCGATAAACGTAAATCACAACACTGATCAGGAATTCACCTAGCACTCTCATTGCCACCTGCAACCCAGTTGCAATGCAACAGGTGAACGGTTTCTAAACATTTTGAATTGGAAGTCTTAAATACTCCGTACTGAATAGATCCTCCAATTAAGTATAAAAGGCATGAAATCAACCGAGGCATTTCGCATGCCAGCTTAAAGTAGTTAATGAAGCAAGGGCTGAATATCATTCAGAATCTAAAAGCCAACTTCAATAGAGCTATGAAATCTCAGAAATCATTTGTCAAAACTATTGTAATCTAATTTATCATCACTTTCTGATCACTGAACATCTCATTACTTGCGACAAACTGGTGCCTCAAGATCCCTATTTCCTGTAATTCAAGTCACGGCTTTGCAACTATACTTAAAACACTAATCAGATTACTGATTTACTGGTTCTGGTAACACGACAGATATCCACAACCAATCAAGTGTATTGACACAAGACTGATATTCATGAACATCACTTTCTTAAGTCTTTGTTACATTTACAAAAGCCTCAATTCTAATGATATAACTCAATTTGGGAACCTGAAGCACACATGCCCATATAGAACAAATCACCAGCACAATACCCTGAAGCCGAACCTACACAATAATTTTCCGTCTAGCAAACATACAACCTAGGGAATTACTAACCCTTAATCCTTTCCAAATACATAATGTGATCTTCACCACAACTACAGGTAAACTACTAAATCAGTAATCACACAATACCCAACTATCTTCACCTAGAAACTACCAATTCGAACGAGAGCAACTCGAGAATATTCAAACCTATCAAATTACAGCAACAAATATCTCTAAAATGAAAGGGCATGATCCAACTCAAGCAATTAAAATGCTCAACAACCACCTAATAATAAAACCCCATAAAGTATTACTCCCTATGTCTCCGTCTCCGTCTCAATCATTCGTTTACATTTGATTAAAATACCCCGAGACGAAACCACATTAAACAACAAACATTGGATCTAAAACAACAAATGGGCACTAAATTCCATACATAAAAAACCAAATAAAAACAAAAATTAGATCAAACATATAAAACGTAAGCATCAAAACTTATATAACATCATCAAGTGAAATTAGGTCAACATATATATGAAACAAATCATATAACATCACAAATTCAGAATCTATAATCTATAATAAAAATGAAAAGGGTAAAATTAAACGAGGAAGTGTAACGTACCCAGTATATAGTTGAAAGTTGTGATTTAATGCATATAATAATTAAAAAAATTGAATGATTATAATGCGAAAAATCAATCTAGGAAAAAAATTAGGAAGATTAATGAATGAAAAGAAAGAAAATCGAAAATGTTATGTGTAAAGTTTAGAAAATGTAGAGGAACACAAATGCAGTCGGCGAAATACACAACGCGAGGGGTGAAGTGTTTGTTACTTGCCTACTTGGTTATCAAAAAGTCTTGCTTGTGACGGGTCACCATTTGTGGCGGATATTTTGTGAGATAAAATGGATACAAAATGAGTT
>JAYMSF010000501.1:0-15573 GCA_036897335.1 Silene vulgaris | reverse complement strand
ATGTCAGCCGACCCCAAATCATTTTGGGATTAAGGCTCTAATGTTGTTGTTGTTGTATTTGAATTGATCATATCATTCATATGTAGATGGTGAACAAGAGCAGTTACTGAAAGAGAAGGATGGCAGTGTGAGTAAGGTTGATTTGGGATGGCTGCCTGCTTTTCCCCATGTATTGACGGCTTCCATGGCGAATTTTCTCTTTGGCTATCACATTGGGTAAGTCTCTGAGAAAGTGTTTGTTTCCTGAAATCTAAGATATTTGTACTGATTGAAGCCTGTTTCTTGTGAGAGTATCGTCCTACCCGATCATATATTCTTAGCATCCTACAGAATCTGAGACTGCGATTGATTCGAAATATCAAGGTTTACTTCTGGAATATATACCTTTTCACTGAGTAGAATGTAGAAGTTGCTGTAAAGTTTGGTGCTTGACTGTCAAAAGGATTCGACTATAGCTGCGATCCTGTGACCAAGCTATTCAGTGACCTCACCGTACTAATCTTGGTTGGAGGCTTGATATCAGAATCTATTGTCACATCTTGCTCTCGGTCATTGAGCTATAATCCTGGAAAGAGAGGTCTCTGTGAAATTCAATTTGGAATGTTCTAGTAGATACTCATGGCATGAGAGCTCTTCCACCAAACTTGTAGTATTGTTTATTTGTATTCATTACACACTCATAGGTGATAATAGGGGGGAAAAAATCCAAATCATCGAAACTAGTGAAAAAAAAATAACATGGAATGCAAATGGAGCATGCCAAAAATCCAATTTAAAGTATTGGATGTTTATTTGACTTTGATTTTTCACCGTTTTTTGTCGTTATTTATGAGTAGGCTAATAGCAACATGCTTTGTGATTGTGACAATTGTGTAGAGTCATGAATGGTCCGATTGTGTCAGTGGCGCGAGAACTTGGTTTTGAGGGAAGTACAATTCTGGAGGGGCTCGTGGTGAGCATATTCATTGTCGGTGCCTTCATTGGTAGCTTCATTTCCGGTTCTTGGGTTGATAAATTTGGATGTAGGCGCACACTGCAGATAGATACAATACCGCTGATTATTGGTGCGATCTTAAGGTAATTGCTCAATGAACTGTAAGTGAGTATTGGCATAAAATACGTCTCTTTGTGTCAGACTATAGTGTCTGAAGCAATTCAGTCAAGCTACTGATTAGGCTGTCCCTCTCATTATTTGACAGTGCACAAGCCCACTCGGTGGACGAAGTACTATGGGGAAGATTTCTTGTAGGCCTTGGCATAGGCTTGAACACTGTCTTGGTTCCAATTTATATATCAGAGGTACTCTTGGCGTGGTTTATGAGGCATCTTTACACATGCCAACATTTCCGTAAGAAATATTTTTGTGCTGATAGCAAAGTTTTTCTATAAGTTTCTAACTGATTCCTTTTTCACACTCCGGTTGGTTTATTGCGAGATTTTGGGTTATTAGCAAGAATTGTGCTGCCAAGCAAGGGAAATGTTGTGATTTCAAGTTTAGTTAATTTTCTTCTGTTTTATACAACTATTGAAACAGCGCATCTCTCTTATCACGTTGAAGACAAAGGAAGACAAATTATGTCAAGAGCAATGTTGTTTTTCCGGCACTTACTTTCTGGTTGTATATTAAATTACCAAAACTCTCGCTGTAGGTTGCTCCGACCAAGTATAGGGGTTCATTGGGATCTCTATGTCAGATTGGCACATGCCTTGGGATTATTGCATCGCTGTTCATAGGAATTCCTTCAGAAAATGATCCACATTGGTGAATTCTCTAACTAGAAACAGCTTATTGTATCTATTTGTGTATATAATACTGAACATGTGAGATATATGTGTCTGTTGAGTACATTCAAAATGGTCATCTCATGCCTAGGCAGTAAACTTATCCCTGAAGTTGGCAGACTTTTTATGCATGTATATTTTGCTTTCATTCGCACAAATTTTCATTTGATTCAATCAGGAACACGTATTTTTCAGGTGGAGGACAATGCTTTATGTCGCAAGCATCCCGGGCTTTATTCTCACGATTGGCATGCAGTTTGCAGTTGAAAGCCCTCGGTGGCTATGTAAAGTATGTTCTCCACCTGAATTTATATTTTCTTGTTCCCTTGGTTCTCTTAATTAATTTCAATCACGCAAGGGCCGCAACTACGGTATCTATGCAGATGGGGAGACTGGACGATGCCAAAACTGTTGTTCGTAACCTTTGGGGACCCACAGAAGTTGAGAAAGCTATAGAGGAGTTTCAGTCGGTGTTTACCAGTCCTGAAGTGGATAGTGACTCTAAATGGTCAGAACTCTTCCGGGAGCCAAATTGTAAAGGTTCTAGTCCCGTTTCTCCCAATCTTTTTGTCAACTAACGTAATTCATAAGACTCGTGTATCTATGGCTCTATGGTATATATAATGAAAATGTATTCATTCAAGTTATTTAAGCTTTATTGAACGGTGTTTTCCGTCTTCTACTTTTCCTCCAGTGCAGACTTATCTTTGAAGAACATCAAAGCTTGAATATTTTCCATCAGCGTTCTTACCGTATATATTAATTCCTGCAGTCGCCCTCATTGGAGGTGCTCTTTTTCTACTACAACAATTTGCTGGCATAAATGGAGTTCTTTATTTTTCTTCTTTGACCTTTCAAGATGTCGGGATAACTAGTGCTGCTTTAGCAAGCCTATGTGTTGGAGTCACAAACTTTGCAGGTTCATAACTTTCTATAGCCTACAGATTCGAAGACTTGTAATATATTAATAAATATTGATAATTAATGTGTGTCAAACAATAATTTTTTCCTTGATGCAAAGATCGAAATTATGGTTAAAATTGGCAAATGAATTTCTGTAACTTCGTAACCAACTAGCTCTTTTTTTTACTCCAGGCGCTCTCTCTGCGCTGTACTTGATTGATAAGCAGGGGAGGAGGAGACTTCTCACTGGAAGTTACTTGGGAATGGTGAGAAACCGTCTCACATGAAAAATTTTAAGACATAGGAGTATTCAGTAATATTAACAAGGGTTTAATTAAATTATTTTACTAGGTAACTAGTCGATAAATGAAGCGGTCTCTCAATATGTTTCTGTGTGAGACTGCTTGTTTGAGAATTTGTTTTTTTTCACGCATTTTCACTATTTTTGTGACACAGTGGTATGACGCAGGGCTGAATCAATTGATGGATTATACCACCAGTTGTGGGTAGTTCTATGTACAACTGGTTTAAGTTTCTTAGCTTTGTTGTAAAGTTTATAAGTTTTGACGTAATGTTTCCGAGCTCCTTTACACGAATGCTATGTTCAAAAAATTACAATGTAACTCAGAAACTTTAGAAAACTTATAAACAATACATATTTGCTCAATTAGATTTAAGCATTTTGTATTACATCTGGAGGTATAATCCTTTTTTCCAGGCTGAATAGAGCAAAAAGCAACGAATGTATTGAGGAATATAAGCATTTTATGGGTTTTAAGATTATGCCTATTAGTTACCTTTGTTCGTTGCAGGCCATTTCTATGTGTCTCATAGCATATGCAGTCGGGTTGCCTTCAGATGAAGATTTCAGAAACAACCTTTCAATTATCGGCACATTGGGGTAGGTTTTTCTGCCAACTTAATTTGCGTTTTCACCTGTTAGAGACGGCGATTCTCATCTTACATGCCTATAATACTGTGATTTTCAAGTGATACATTCTGCCAAGTGCCAATCTGTTACTTGTGTTTCTAATGCTTGATTTACCCACTTCTTTGGATGTCTTTGGGTGTTCTGGAAAAATGGTTATAGTCTGTCGTGCGTCCTTAAAAAAAGCATTAGGGATATTGGGAAGTGAATAGAGCCTTAAAGAACAAATAATATTGTGTAGACCATTGTATGAATACAACTCAATACCACAATTATGAAATGAGCAATAAAAGATGAAATGGGACCGTTGTGTGTATACTATGGTTTGTTTCGAGTTTTTGTCAAAAAAGAACATGTATTGTGAATTCCTTTTAAAACCTATGCCTTGACCTTTGCCTTTATGATGGCTTAAGTTGCATAATGTGAAGAATTGAAGTCCTTTTTTTTGTGATCGCTTTACCCTAATGCCTAGAAGGGTTTAGCCTTTGGCAAGGTGGGTGGGGAGGGGGAGTCGGATGTACATTGCCGTATCTCTTCATCTAAAACTTGCATCGAGATTCTCATAGACCGAATATTATTTACTACTCGTATTAAGAAGCATATATTGTTCAGTGGGCTACTTCGCTTTATTCCATCATATTCCAAAATCAAAGAACAAGTATTTGGCTCACGCACTATTACATATCTATGTTAAGACAATATTCTCTTTGTACTTGTGCACGACATCTAAATTTAGATAAGAAACCTGACTGCATTTTATCGTGCACTCTAGTTACATATACTCGTTCGCAATTGGAGCTGGCCCGGTAACTGGCATTATTATTCCAGAGCTCAGTAGCAGCAGAATGCGTGGGAAGATAATGAGTTTCAGTTTCTCTGTTCACTGGGTAAGTTGGACTCTGATTCTCCCGAAAATTATTAGCTTCATTTTTGTTATTATTGTCGTAAGAGTCATGGGCTAGATAATAGGATCTTATGTGTTTCATACAAGGGTGGTCGTTTGTAATCAAGAGTTATCTTTGTGTTCCGGTGTGATACGACAGTCCCTGACCCGAAGAATAGGAACAACATGTGTCTCTACTCTCTACTCTCAATCGTTCCTGCATATTACCCTTGTGTTCACAACTTTTAGAATGACCCATGATGAAACAATAACATGAGTGACTGCTACTTCAAAATATGAACCCCAGTCACTTCAGTAAAGCATTTTGCTTTACTATATATGATCTAGAAGGGAGGAATAATGAGTCTCTGGGTCTATTATAAATAAAGACACCCCACCCCGGAGAATAGGACGGGCTAGAGATTATTTTGATGCCATCTTTCATGAATTTGCTGTCCAATTTAGATTTCATTGATTTGTATCCTGCTGTATACCGCGCCCAGATATCTACAAGCACAATCTACCTTACTTTAATATCAATAATGCAATAACTCATCCCTGATAGCTTTTTCCCATGTTTCTGTCTCGACTGCTCATTCAACAAGGTCTGTTTGCTCACATGAAGATTCATCTGAATTAAGCTGATAGTGTGTATGGTTTAGGGAATGGGGCCTGCTTTCTGCTTTCATTATTAAACATCTTTTCTTTGTTTACGGCGTGTGGCTCAGGTGTGCAACTTCATGGTAGGACTGTTCTTCCTTGAATTAGTGAGGATTTTCGGGGTTGCTCCAATTTACTTGGGTTTTGGTGTAGTTTCCTTCGTTTCAGCTGCGTTTTGTTATTTCTTCATAGTAGAAACTAAAGGACGATCACTTGAGGAAATTGAAATGTCACTTCGGTCAGAGCTTCCTGGCCGTGAAAGCTAAGCGTTGCTATACTATACACGTGAAACCGTGGAACGAAGGGCCGTCTGATGTGGTTTTTATTGTAACAAGGGTTTACTAGAGCAACTTATAATTGTGCTTCTTCAATTTGTTTCCCAATATTTTAGCACTTATTTAAGCTTCAATATTCATGTAAAGTTTCTCTACATTATATTTTAATATCTTCCATAATACTAAAGCAAGTTTTGTACATCATGTGACTGTATAGCGGTGATAACTATTCGAGTTGAGCCCGAGCCTAGAGTTGCTTAGCTCGAGCTCGAGTTTGGCTTGTGGCTAGAATTGCGCCCAACCACTCTAGTTCGGCTCAACTCGAGTTCTTGTTTAAATTATTTTCTTTCATGAATTTAAGCAACGCGCTAGTGTGATGCAAAAAATAGTTGTGACAACTGACAGTATTTAGCAAGTGAAAGGAGTAACACATTCAAAGATGTGAAGTAGAAAGGCAAATTGTAGTATAAAAAATTACTCCTTTCGTTCCTAATTTTTGTTCATTTCTAATTTTTGTTCATTTCTTTACATTTGTGGAATAAATGTGATCAAATGTATAGAATTGATTGAAATGGAGGGAGTATCGTATTGCAATGTTCACGATCTTTTCAAGCCGAGCTTGGCCTTGATCAACTAACTCGCCAGCTTTTCAGGGTGAGCTTGGCCTTGTTCGACTTGAATCGCAAAGGTCTTGGGCCGAGCTTGAGCTTACACAATCCCAAGCACCCGAATATTCAGTTTGAAACCTACTACGAATTCTCTGGAAGGAGGGAATTTGAACTCGAGCTTGGAATAACTCATCAGGGCATGAGGCCATGAAAAGACTGCAAGTTCAAACCCTATCCTCGCACAGTCACACTGCTAATTGAGTTTTGAGTTGAGGAATCAAACTAGCTTTAACAAAGCAGATCTCCAGTTGTTTGTGTTGTCTCAACTCATTATCACCCCTATGACTATACTACCTGTGATTCACAAGTTTTAGCAGGATAAATATGAATTTGGATGGGAATCTAATTGCCAAAATTCAAGCATTTAAACAACAGGCGTTTCAGCTACATTATTAACCCTTGATGTAAAAATGTTTTTAGTTGATGAATAATAAACAATGAAATGCTCGTCTGAGTAAACTGATCCTTCCTGCCGCTAATTACAACACAGCTTCCAGGCATTCACTGGCGCAAGTATTTACATGTGAAGTTTCGCAAGACACTACTTGCAATATTCCACAAGCTAGCAAATCGGCAACACCTACCCTTGTAAAACGTTATATATATCAGCCTCAGGAAGACATTCCATTTGAAGGAGCACGCATTTACAGCTGGACTGTTTTAGGTCCAAATTATCTTTAATTTACACTTCAGTATAGACCTAATATTCTGGTCATACATGTAGTTATGTACCTGCAGTAGCCAAAAATAAAATATACCGTGAGAAAAATACTCCGGAAAACCCCCAATAAATATGGACAGGACTTGTACGAAACTAGAAATACCCTAATTCGAGAGAGGGTTTGTCTATTACCATTACATACTTAGAGCAAGTCTTCAGAAACGGTCTCAACCCTAGTACTATAAAGTATAACCCCACAAATAGGCGGTACTATTTTCATAGGGAATATGGGTTTAAAATCCTTGTCTGACACTTACGAGTCCCACACTTCTTCTAGTGAAGATAGAAAAAGAGTTGAGAAAGTATGGACATATACAACACACGAAGTATTATGTGATTTTTGACAATTTTTATCCTTGTCTCTCAAATATCTCTCTAGTTGACTTTAAGAGACTCCAAACTTCCATGCTTCTACTTAATTTCTTTACTAAAATCCCCGTGCTCCTATCCACAATTTAGGATGCGGACCCGTTGTCTCAAAGTCACAAACTTAGATATGTCCACATCTCTGACACCACACCATACTTACAGAGCACGATAGGCTATGCCTTTGACTTGACTGAAAGTGGCGAATGCACTACTAAATCCTCAAGCCTACGCCTCCAACCGAATGAGATATATTCTTCTCAATTAAGCACAAAATATAACAATACCACGACATACAAGCTCGATCACAGATTTCACATTTTATTGCTAAGGTATCCCGTATCAGAAACTTACAAGAATTTACGCTGACAGTTACTTTCTGGTGGCATCAGTAAACATGGCTCGAGTCCAGTGCTCAATGTCTTCAGTTTCAGATGGCGGTGGAGGAAAGTGTGGATGTTCTATGAAGTCCCATCCATCATTTTCATTCTTCCCAGCATGAGCACTGTCAACTGCATATATACAGCCAGAAGGAGAATTTGGACGGCTTATATCGTACATGTTTCTCTGCATTATGGAAACATTGATTGAAGAAAAAGACTTATCAGCACCAATTCGTATACGAGCTAGATGAAGTAGCACCACTCCATCACTTGGAATACACATTTGATAATAGAAACAATAGAAATACGAAAAATAATGTAGTTTCAGAGAAGAAAAATAAGTTAAGGAAATTCACGTATACATAATCAAGTAGAAGATATAAAATATTTGGAAGTTTTAAAGAGAAGTGAGAGGAAGAAATCTAGGCCATTTATAAATCACACATTGGAATGTCATAATTACATCCCACCACATTGAATAAAGAGTTTAGCCATTGTAACAAGCTTGTCCCATTTTCATGCCCTCAGCTGCAAACAACGCTGACAGGATACTGGAGCCAAGGATATCGATTTTCACCTTCCCCCTCACCCACCCTAGATGACGCCATGGGAAGAGCACTATGAATAGGAGGGAGTTATAATTCAGCAACTGACGGGAGGAGACAGTTTTCAAGTAACTATAATAAAAGTTGCATTCTTACCCTTCAATTGTAAATGCAAATGGACAGTTTTCTATTGACTCATAATAAAAGCTGCTTTGAGAATCACATCGACTAATTGCTACGGTTTAAGAAACACATACACTTTAGTGAGCCATTCTACTTAATTACATTATATTTAAGCTAAGAAGTAGCAAGTCTTTGTCTCAATTGGAAAGAAACAAGTCTAATTTGAAGACTACAAACCCACATGACCAAAAAAAAAATATCAGTTAGCAACGACATAAAAATCTATAGATGCATTTGTGAAGGACAAAATACACACAAAAATCTCAAAATGAGGTAAAAATAAAATTAGTCAAAGCTGAGATAATTACTGTTATAGGTTGTCCGTGTGAGCTATCCAGCATCGTACTTGATGCAATCATAGAATTCGTGTTCCACTCAGATTTGTTCAGCTGCTGAACTTGCTTACAAGATCTTATAAACAATGACATAAGAGAAAATAATATAAAAGAATCAAACAATATGTCGAAGAAATATTTTTTTTTTGACAAGTAATAGAGGAATATCAATAAAAGGTTGTCAAAGAGGATCTTAAATGACCCAAAATATAAGAGAAAACATCACCCAATAAATACAAGAAGTTAACGACTTAATTGATTTGAACTGAAATATTGGAAACCTATAGCTTCAAAATTTCCAGTTACCAACATACTTTTGTAGTTCTAGGGGAGGGGGACTTATCACATCCAACTTATGTGTAATTGTGTAAAATAGTGTGTATTCCCTCTCATTATTTGGATTATATCATTTTACATCTTTGGCTCATCCACTGAATTCATACAATTCCCTTAAATGGCAAAACAAAATCACCAAATGACATATATATCCCTTATAACTCGCGTCTGAACCCTCCTTACCTCACAATTTATGTGGGGGTAATGTTCTTGTTGTATACTCACAAGAGTTACAACTTACCTACCCTCATACAGTCACCTCCTTCCTGCTGTTATCTCCTTCACTCTCAAACCAACCATCAAACTCCGTTACTACCACCCACCACCACCACCTCGACCAGACCACTACCTTTGTCGCACACTCCCTTTCCAATGACCCATAACCACTAACACCTTTCCAACCACCCACAACCCCTCCACATCCTATTGCAAGGATAATATGGTCAAAGTATACATAAAATTTGCATAGCTTAATAATTGTGCCATATGCAAATGATGCATGTTCAATAAATGCGAGGGAATAAAATATATGGATCATCCCCTAAGCATGCAAAAACCTAGTCTAACGACTAAGTAACTTCAAAAAGGGGAACAATTTTTGAAGTCCAAGGGTCGCATATAAATTAGAATGTATTTACATAGCGTATATCAACAAGAGGGTAGCTTCTAGTCTTTTCTTACATATAAAAGGTTGTTTTTTTCAAAAGGAAGATGGTCAGATACTAATCTTATAAACAAATGAAATAGAGAATATTGAAAAAGAAAAAAATTAGTAGACAACCTTGAACACGCCATTTTCAAAGAGAAAACTGAGCGGACTTCCTTAGATGAAGAAAGAATAGCCAACAACTTTGCAAATGCTTCAAATGTTGATAAATCAGTTGGAACTTCCAGGCATAAAGAGTTGTAACAGTAAGCTGTTATACATGCAACACTTTTCTTGAGAAGGGCAATCCCTTTTTGCAAATCGTTATGAGTCTCCACAGAATGTGGTGAAGCACTAGAATAATTAAAACTGATACTTCCAGAAGGATCCAGATGGGGAGTTCTCTCAGGTTCCACTGTTCCAACTTCGAAGTTGCCGGAGCTCTTTTCCGACCATGAATTCTCTCCTCCAGTGGCACAGTAATTTTGTCGGGGAATAAAGAGAGGATACTCATTGCTGTGGATAAAACAATTTCTTATGTTCTAATTGTTGATTTTAAAACTACAAGTACATAGCGCCTAATTCTACAAATATCTAAGTGTATCAGTGTACCCCTACTGATTGTCGTAGTCAATAATTATGATGCTAGAATTCGAACAGGATACCTTGGAGAGGAAGGACGGGCATTCCAGTATGAATCTCGTTGCCATATACGAGAGCAGGAACCCTGGAGAAAACAAATATTATAAACATCAACCAATGAAATTAATACCAAAACCATACTAATATAAAGTAGATTTCATTTCAATACCATGGTGGGAAACCAAATTTAAAGGTCAAATAGAAGAACAAAAATGGGCCAACATCTTACCGCGTAACCAGAGTTGTGAAGTGCAGGCAGACCTAGACTGTGAACGATGATATTAAGCAATTGCACCATGTACCTGATATGAGTATATTTAAATTAATAATAGGATTTGCTAAGAAATGCAAACAGCCTAGGTAAATATATTACTCAACAGTAAGACATGTATACAATATAACACCATGAAAAATTCCTCATCATCAAAAACAACAACCTAGCTGAAGCACCCTGAAAGAGTGTTTGGGGAGGTGTAGACGCACTCACAAAAGCGAACTAAATTAGTAACTTGGTTTCAGCATATAAAATCAGTCTAAGTATTGCTCTTGGTGATGTCGAAGTATTCCAACTTACCAGCACAGAGATAATAATATTATTAGTATAAGTTGTTGGACTGTGTGATATACCCAACTAGTGATATCATAAGACACTATTCCTTATCAGTTAGCACACGAATTCTTAAATCTAAGAATTATCGAAGAAAACTACTCTTCAATAAAGTAATATTTTCCTCCGTTTCATTGAGTTGTATACATATTCCATTTAGGGCCTTTCCATTTAATTGTATAAATTTCCGTTTATTGTAAGTTACTCTAAGTTATAACCTTACTAAATTACTATATTACCCTCACATACCATATCCTTGAACCCATCAACTCCTCACATGTCAGACCTCTTACCTCGCCATCACCAAATCCCAGTCCCACCTTTTAGCACCGACCCAACCCATCCACCTTCAGCCCACCCACCCCAAGACCCACCACCCCTTTCACCGCCCTCAACCAAAGCTCTACCTTCACCAGTACCACCACCCCTTTCACGGCCTTCACCCATGAGCTCACTCCCACCATTCTACCACCCCCCTCACCCATGAGTCCACCACCCATCTCCTCGCACCATCACCGCGCCTCGTTCACCTAGTCACCCAAATTCAGCCTTCACCACCACCACGTCGTCCAGACCTCCACCACAAGAACCCAGCATTTAGATATGTAAGGAGGTCGCCGTCTAGGTGGTGCGAAAGGATGCGGCGTAAAGGTGTTCTAGAGGTGGAACAGGAGGCACGAAGTTGCTGAATCCGAGGTGTGAAAAGGCAACACGTTGGTGGATAAGTGAAGGCGGTTGTCCGGAGGCATCGTGAAGGAGGTTGTGTCTGGAGGCGGCACAAAGGTGGTGGCATGGATTGAAGGGGAGGTAAAATCTAAAGTTTAGGGTGTGGCGGTGGCGGTGGCGGTGGGTGTTCATTGTTCATGGTGGTGGGTTAGATGAGGTTGGTGACTTGGTGGTGAGGGATGAGGGAGAGGGGAGAGAAAGTGGAAGATGACATTGAACACCATGACCCCACTTAATTTGGGCTCTCCGGAAAACTTGTGCAAAAAGCAAACGTAAGCAACTCAATGGAATGGAGGAAGTAAGACTTAAGCTACCGTCGCTTAGTTTAGTGCTCATGGATTACTAGAGAAACCAAATGCTATAATTAAAATCTGAAGATCCTACAAAAGGTTTTGGCATTTGCAGATAAAAAAAGGCATGTTGATTGCACTAAAAACAGAATCCTGGCGTGTGTCACCGTCTGTTCTTTGGACGCTAAGCAATCCTGCATATACGAATATGGTACCCCCCATGAAACATGGCGACGTAGTTGGAGGAACAGTACAAAAACTAGAACTCGTCTTCTAGTGCCAATCTTTCAACCAATAGAGATGTAATCTTTTGTATTTCTTAAGTGCATGTCAAGCCAAATTTTCAGTAATAGTGAAAGCAACTAGCAGGTAATTTTTTTAGTAGCCTTCTTTTTTATCATTTATAAGTTCTGATATGCTTAACTTTATCTTTACTATAAATTAGAGATGAAGGCGTCGGTTGAGTAGAAAACGTTAAAGCCTACAACTATTCAATGTATAGGAGGAAAAAAATGCATAAATAAATATACCCCAGCGATGCTGCAAGCTCCTTTGCAGGAACAGAATGAGGATTTAAGCCACGTGGCAAGCGAGCATTGCAAATTACATCATATTGGCCATTGAACCCGTCGCTCTTCTCATGTTCGACTTTTACCTGAAGGGGTGAGGAACTATGTACTTTCAGGAAAAACAAAAAATAACACATCACCGACCAACTGGAATGGATATCATTATGCATTGTGTTGTCCAAAATAAGCACACAAGCAAATGTACAATAAATAAAAGATTTATCTCTCTAATATAAATGTCATAAATAAATGAGGCAAACTGAATAAGAGAATTGATAAATCAAGGTATTAACTATTCATATATTTTAAGCAGATAATCCTGTGTAAAGTTACACCAAAAAGGACTCCTGAATAATTCAACAGAAATTTGGTATGAATTTGGAATAAAGAAAGATGTTTGTTGACCGGTTGACCCCTCCGCTACTAGATAAGTAATTTTTAAGAAATCTTCTAGACTGAGGAAACAATCTAGACTGAGGTTAGCTACAAAGGCGGCTGGAAGAGAGAAAAGTAGTCATCAAATAGGTGAAAGTGTGAAACATAGGTTTAATTTTCACCTCACCAGACAATGGTACAAGCACAGAGGTAAAACTTTAAACAACTAACTGAACAAAATAATGCGACTGCATAAAATTTCAAGTCATTATCGTCCACTAGACTCTGAAGACAGGTAGGCAGTGAAATAACTGGTACATATTTGACAAAAAACTGAGCTAGCAGCCAGATAAAATTTATACTAGCTGTCGTCTGTCTAGGTGGAAGCCTGCAATTGAATCTCACTAAACTAGAATGGATAATAAAGCAAACATAAGGACAACATATACATGTAGAAATGCAACATAAGTTATACGAAGTTCAATTATCAAGAAGCATACCTTACGTTGTGGGAACAATTTGCAGATCTGTTTTACAACAACTGATTGTTTATGTAAACGTTCTGAGGTTATTGCCATCTGCAGTTTATAGTCAAAGGTGGAGCATCAGACGCCTTGAACACAAAATTGCAAATACATTGCATAACAAAAGATTACAGTATATCTGCCATGTATTAACTGGTAGGAGTGTCAGCCACAAAGAATAAGGTCAGGTTGGAACACTTACATATCCTAGACTCTGTGTGTATATCCAATTCGGATAAGATTTCTCCAATTGTTCAACACGATGTTTCGCTAGCTGGAGAAAAGAAGCAGAAAGGAAACATTATGCCAGAAAAAAAAAATCAATACAACCACCAGACAGCCCTATACGGTGAAAACCAAACTAATTTGGGGACAGGTAAACACTAATTGGCATAACGAAGAATTAAGAACCAAAACAGAGAAACTGAGCTAACAAAAAATACTTAATACAGTAATACTTAAATGTAGGTTTACCATATTTTTGGACGAATCAAGCAACCCATATGTGACTCTGAGATCATTGGACATCTTTTCAAGTTTAGTCTTGGCTGTCATAAATAAAATCTCTATTATTTTATCACGTCATTATAAATGGGAGTAAAAGTCAATAGATCATAGTTAGATGCGTAAAAACTTAATAGGCCCTACCATGCTGTAGTTGTTCTCTTCTATCACGAAGCTTCTCTTTGAGCCCATAAATCTTCTCATTCTGAGAAATTTTCCAATTAAGCTGCTTATCTGCCTTTCCCTAACCCATAACAACTGAAATTCATAAATTCGTAAACGTATTCCACAGTTTGAGTAAAGAGAACCCAGGATGTTAATGATTCAATTATACAAACAAATCTACAGGACAATGGATGAAAAAATAATTTCAAAATAGTTAAATCTGCAAGTTTACCAGGTATTTGTAACCAAATTATGAAGCAAAGCTTCCTACTTTCTACACTTTTTTTTTCTGAGACAGGCTGAATTCCCAATATTTTACATTTGACCAGGATTCTTCCCTCCCTCAAATGCAACATTTTAATTTACGAAAGAGTCCGATTACTTTTTCTCCTAATCTAATCAAACTTTAAACAACATATGTGAGAAAAATAGCTACAAACTTCTTATTTCATCATCTGATAATCTGCCAGCTTATAACAAGCGACATCTATAATCACCATTATTCTATAACGACTCAAGCAACAACACAGAACATGCCTATACAAATGCTTTTACTTATATATCTCAACGTAAGATACTTTGAACAATCCCCGCAACAGTGACAAAGATATATTCTAGGTTTTTAGGGAGCAGGATCTCAATACCCCATAGAGCCACATTTTTCGGAACTTTCCAGCATAAAACGTGAGATTTATAGATTGTTCTCGAATTTACACTTAAGACCCTGTTAATTTTATATCGAATGTTCTTGAATCTGCACTTAAGACCGCACACCCTGAATTCTCTCGCTACGGCCCTGCCCTAAATGCACAACATATGATGCTGCATTTCTAAAAAACTAGATGATAGGCTTCGACATTTCGGCAGTAGGATAATTCACAACAAATTAATTAACTAAAAACAATGATAAAAATAAAAAATCAAACCTTGGCCCCTAACTCCTCTGCAAGCATCGAGTAGAGTTGATCACGACGACCCTTTAACGATTTAAGCAAAGTGTAATAATCATTCAATCTGAACTCAATAAAAACAAAAATAAAATATTAATTAACCTCATCAAAAACACCCAATTCATTGCTTTAAGAACCCTAGAATTAGAAATCGCATAAATGAAAGCTGAATTCCATAAAATTACCTGTAATTAACGCAAACAGTACAAATTGAAGGAATATTTGAGCTCTCGCATATTCCGCAACAACTTGATTTACGGTTCATCGTTGAATTTCACTAATTTTTCACAATTAATCAAACAACATTTAGCTTCCAAAACTAATAATAGGAATCAAAAGAAGAAGAGAAATGAAAAGAAGAAAATCTGACCTTGGTAGAGGTAGTAGTAGTAGTGCGATGATGAACGCAGAGATGTGAATAATTAGGGTTGGATGATTTGAAAATTGATTGATTGATAGTACTTGACTTATCAGTTATCAGAGAAGAGGGGAAGAGTAACAATTACGTTCGCTCTAATTTCTACAGATTCACTGTAATTTTTTTTTTTTAATTTTTTTTTTTTTTTTACGGGGGCGCTCCGTTGTTTCCTTCGGTGGTTGTTAGGTA
>JAYMSF010000500.1:0-15579 GCA_036897335.1 Silene vulgaris | reverse complement strand
ATTTTGGATTTGGATTTCATACAAATCCCCAACCAAATCCAAGTAAGGCTAAAACACACACATTTGAAATCCACACTTTAACGCCCCCTCATTTCCAAATCTTTATTTCACTCTGCTAAATTGTAAATGACGCATTTCAAATTAAATTCTTGTTGATAAACACTCTCTAAATAAGATTTATGATCATTTAAAGTTTTGTTCTTGAAAAAAAGAGGTATTATTTGCAAAGCTCCAAACATCAAACATAAAGTATGAATTTTCCGTAACTTAAAATCCATAATAATATACTCCGTATCAAAATTAATTCAACAAGTCTCCTATGCGAGGATTTAAAAACAAAACAAAATACTACTCTCTAGACACTCTGCTTTTGTATTATCTACCCACATAGATAATATTTGACATTCACAAATTTACGACAGATATATACTCGTTACATATGAAAAATTATGAAATTAAAATATTATAAAACCGACTTACACAAAACTTTTCTCTCGATAATAGCAAAGAGAATGTCCAAGTGTCCATCCATCCCCAAAAACATAAATCGGACTTGTCACACATCTATCAAATACAGTTAATAAATATAAATAAATAAAACCCCTCTCTATATCCAACAAATCAATAATAAATTAACATAAATAAATAAACAAAAATAAATAAATAAAATAAATAAACAAAACTTCCCAATTATTTAAACTCTGAAACCCCTTTTTATTTCACTCTCTCTCCTCCTGAACCTACTCTACTCTCTCTACTCTATAAATTCCTCCCAAAAAAACCCAACTTTTTATTTTCCTAATTTTTATTTTTTAAATAATTAATTAATTCAAAAAAAATATGGAGCCAGTAGAACAGTATAATCCGCGTACTGTTGAAGAAGTTTTTAGGGATTTCAAAGGCCGGCGTGCTGGTTTAATTAAAGCCCTCACTTCAGGTATTTTTTTTTTACTTTTTTTAGTAAAGATTTGATTTTTACTGTTTTTTTTTAAGTAAATAAATTTGGGTTTAATTTATTTTGTAATTTTAAATTTTTTGTTTTATGGGTTTTGGGTTTTATTGGGGTCCAGATGTTACTTTAATGTGGTGCTGAATTTTTGGGGGGAAATTATGGTGGAATTATTTTGAGTTAAATATTGTTGACGTGGCTTTTATTCATATAAAAAAATTAATTTTTAATTTTAATTTTATTTGTTGCTGCAGATGTTGAGGATTTCTATGCACAGTGTGACCCAGGTGAGAATTTCTGTTTTTTTTTTTTTGGATAAATTTGGTTGGTTTGATTATTTTTTTGTGTGCATTTTATGGTGATTTCAATGTGATTCTGAAAATGTAGTTTGTATTTAGTTTGGATTTGGATTAATAAAAGATGTTAATTAATTAGTTAATTAATTGCTGGATTTTGTGTGATTTTGATGATTTTTTTGGGTTGATAAATGATGCATGCAAAAGTATTGAAATTGGTAATGTTTTATGTTGATTAAGATTGTGAAAGTTTGTATCTTTATAATGATTAGTGAATAACATTTGAGCTGAGAATTAAGTTGATGTTTTACCTTTTTTTTGTGTAAAGTTTGAACATGGTAAGGTGATGTTTGATGGTGTGTAGCATGTGAGGTTATGAAGTCGGTCTTTAATACTCGCTTTGCCCCAATCATTTGTTTAACTTCGATTAAAATAATCCTTGCAAAGAAAAAAAGGGTAGACAATTGATTGGGACGGAAGGAGCAACAACTTTGATGTTGTTTGTGTAGAGAAGATGATAATAATAAAATTAATGGTTTAATTGATAAGAATTGCATAAATTTGATGTCTAGATTGTCTATAATTACAACTTTTTATTTATAGTAATACAAATAGTAGTTAGGGGATGTCTAATATGGGAACCAATGTGTCCCTTCGAATGAATTCACACATTGTTCCATTCACGGATAACGTTCACCTTGTGACGCAGCCAGCCTGCAATGCTGGGTTTAGTTATAAAAATGGTAGTTGGATTGAAAATTTTAGGCGGTTTGTGCTTGTGCTGCTGATCATGTGACTTGGGTTGGGTTACGGTTCTTGTTATTTGTTCATCTCTTTCAGTTTGTTTCTTTTTTATTAAAGCCTTAAAGGCGCTACTTATTTCCTTAAGATCATTTTGGTTTATTGGGTGTCTTGTGTAGAAGGATTACCTTGGGTAAATCCTTTACCTGGTTTCATGCTACTTAGACTCGACATTACTTTGTCAATTATTCACTTTGTCTATCGATTCAAATTGGTTCCAGTCTAGATTTTCAAAAAGATTGTTGCAGTCTAGACAAATAAAATGGTGATATCAATGCTTGTTAATAAAATGGCGATACCTCATTTATAGACAGTATTGTCTTTCATGTATTGTTTTTTCTAATGACATTTTGTTTTAACTTTTTAAGTAGTCTTTGTTTTGCTGTCGATTTTTTCATTCTTTAATCTTCAGTTTGTCAACTAAAGTCAAGTTTTGTGCTTTACAGAGAAAGAAAATCTGTGCTTGTATGGCTTCCCGAGTGAGCAATGGGAGGTCAATTTGCCTGCGGAAGAGGTCCCGCCTGAGCTCCCAGAGCCGGCGTTGGGCATTAACTTTGCTAGGGATGGGATGCAGGAGAAGGATTGGCTGGCGTTGGTTGCTGTCCACAGTGATGCGTGGCTGCTTTCGGTGGCATTTTATTTTGGTGCTAGATTTGGCTTTGATAAAACTGATAGGTATAGCTAATTTGTATATCTGTTTGTGTTTGGATTCATATGCTATTACGCTCCTAGCTAACATCCATGGTTTTTATGTGTGTCGTAACTTGAGCTCCCTCGTCCCATTTAGATTGTCCTCATTTGGCTTTGGTAATCAAATTTTGAGTTTTATTGATACACTCACAATATACAGATAGCTAAACTTTTACAAATGATAATTGGAAAATGACTTCTGATAATCAAACATGACAGATTACATTGTACCTTCATTTATTTTGGAAAAAGTTTATGGTCAAATTTGATATCGGTTGGTTTAGCAAAGTTTTGTGGACAATAGATTTGTAATGGAGGGAATATGTTCTAGTAAAACTTGTTTCAATGGCTCTGCACCATTATCTTGTTTGACCTTCGTTACTACCCATGTTCGTCTAGTTTTTAGGTCTTTAGTTTGTCGTAAATCACTGGTTAAAATTTGATGCTTCGTTAGATTTTCACTTTCAGCAATTTGGTTTCTTAGCTCCTGGAGATGTTCTGTTTCTGCATCTAGCAAAGGCTTTATTTGCCTCCTTTTCCGAGTTTAGTCTTTACAACTCTTTCGTGTCATTTGTTAATGTGCTACATTACTAAACCTTATACATAGTCCCTCTCACAGCTCAAGTATTGTTTTTTTTTTCTTTTGAATTTGTAGGAGACGGCTATTCAATATGATTAATGATCTGCCGACTATATTTGAAGTTGTAACTGGTAGTGCTAAGAAGCAAGTGAAGGAGAGGTCTACAGTCTCCAATCACAGCAGCACCAAATCAAAATCAAACTCCAAATCGGTAAAAACCTGACCTCTCTCTTTGATTTAGCTCTGTTATACTCCGTGTATTTTTTTTTTTTGTCGGACCTGTACCCGGCCAATTACACGTATAGGTGTAGAATGTGAGAAGAAATCTCTAGATCACTTTTGGACAATCTCTCCGACTTATCTCCAAATTATATTTATCTTGCTTACTTTTGTGCATGGACTATGAAAGCAGCAGCACCCGGGAATGCAGGTCAAGCATGCAAAAGCAACTCAACCAAAGGAGGAAGAGGGTGGATTAGAAGAAGAGGATGAGGAAGAGGTGGGAGATACATTGTGTGGCGCCTGCGGTGAGACCTATGCATCAGACGAGTTCTGGATCTGCTGTGACATATGCGAAACATGGTTCCATGGCAAGTGTGTGAAGATCACGCCTGCTCGTGCCGAGCACATCAAGCAGTACAAATGCCCATCCTGCACCAACAAAAGATCTCGGACATAGACATTTCCGACTTTCTAGATGTTCATTGGCCTGATTTCGGTTCTCTCTTCCCTTGTTGATTTCGGCCTCTGTTAATTGTTTATGCTTTCATCAGCCTCTGTGAATGTTTCTAGAACTTGGTACAATCTAGGATGGTAATTATTCAGGAAATCGCTTAATCTTAAGAACTCGTTTTAGTATCTCATCCCTAAGGTAGAAATTTTTCATCAAGGTCTATATGCGATACTGTCAGATCTGCTGTCGCTAGTCTTTGTATGATTGCATAATTGCATTGTTTGTGAATCAAAATTATCCTCAGATTGTTCCGAAGTTTTCATGTTTTTTTTCATCTACATAATTTCTGTAGATTAAGGTTCATTTCTTGGGCGATAGTGATATTCATTAGACGTGGTCACGTGGTGAACAAATTAGTTTGTCCGATTCTTGATCGGTCATAGTATGATTGAGTCATGCGTCATTGAATCAATTTGCTATTCGTTCGTTCCCAAAATTCTGAGAATTTATTCGAGGAAGCAGTTTGATGGTTTCCATGAATTTTCCATGTACTAGAAACGCAATACTTCCTATTGGAACCAGCCGAACAAGATTGGGTCTGTTACTTTGAAGAACACAGAATTGGTTTCGAAACAAGACGGTAAATTCAAAAAATGAAAACTTAATTTCTTCAAACAATATTCTTTACATCACAAATACACCAAACGGTCACACATTAATGTACATGAAACAATTATCATAGCCGCCAGAAGAATAAGGGCATCACATAATGGCAAATGCCCATTTGATATCCAAACCAACCCACTGTCCACATCGCAACAGGGTTTCCGAAGATTTGAAACCCATACTGTTTTGTGGTTCATAATCGTTTCAGGCTTCGAATACATTGCCTAATTGGGTGGGTAAAATATGTACCAAAAAAAAGAAAAAACGAGGGCAATGGATGAAACGATGCCAAAACCCAGACAAGAAAAAAACCACCTATGCCTGAAATTACAGAATGCAATTTGTTTCTGCGGCGTAACATTTACAGCCTACTTTCCCCCTAGCAGCAAGCAGCAGCAAGATAGGATTAAGTGGGGAATATTAATCGGAGCGTTGTAATAGGAATGTGAAGCCCGAGTTTTGGCGAAGTAGTGGAGGGGGATCAACATCGGCTAACTCCACTTGATCCATTGACTTGGAGATTTCGTCAACTGAAAATGGGATGCTGTTGCAAAACAAAAATAAAATGAAACAGATATACATAGTACATTTTTAGCCGCTTACAATATCCCGGGAATAAAATGACATAAAAGATTTTGGAAGATAACTTTCATAAAGCTTCGTGACACCATTACCTAGAATCGTCATCTAGAAGGAAAGAGCTGCTTGAAGCATTATTGGATTCGTCTGTCATCAACACTCGCATATTTGAAATAACCTGCCCATGAACAAGATGTATATATAAAAAACATGCCTAAATAAGATGGTATCTCACTACAGATGTACCAACTTACAAATTAAGTTTTCACTCACCTCGGCCGAGACACTGTGTGTGCCATATTTGTCATCCCAATACATTGTACTGATGCGGTATAATTGTTGTACGCTGAGAGCCTGAATGACAGAGGAATTCGGAGAGCTCAGTAAGCGCTTATTAGCAACCATAAAAATAATTCACAGAAAAAAGGCGTTAGAAAGGGTCGTGGACTCACAGGACACAGTTCCTTTGTTATCTCTCTCAGGCTTTTCTTAGGCTTTTGGTGTATAACCTGATTGCCATGACAAACAAAGTATCAGAAAAGGTCTGATATAGTACTCCTTATCAATTACGATTTACGAGTATCTGTAATTAGAAAAAGATTTGGATTTAAGCATACCAAGAATCCAACTGCTTGTTTTATGTGCTTGAGTTCTTCCCACGAATTACCTGCAAACTGAATTACAAACAACACATTTCTCGGTTTCAGTAACAATTGACTTGGGTTGGAAAACGGAGATTTTCACAATTTCACCCAAAAAAAAAAATATTATGGTTAACTAAGATGAGATGAAAATTACCTCCTCCGTCGCAACATGACACCATTGTTCTAACTCGGCCAGGCCAGACTTTACATACTCGCCATTGCTGAATGAGCAGCATTCACGGCGCAAAAGGAGACTAAAGACAGATCACAAGAAGATCAATTACAGTGTGAAATTAGGTTCCCTTTCTAAAGCATATCACTTCATGGTATAAAAATCCACATCTTGAGAAGGAAACACATTGCAAGAGTTACCTGTTAAAGAGCTGAACATTTATAAAGCAAAATGTTTGGGTAAACACCTTGCGGACAAGAAATGGAGGAACCTGTAAAATTCGCAAGAAAATGATAAATTAGAACGGTGAACATATCAGTAAGGGATTAAGACCATCTTCATCAACCGGAAGCCATATTACTTACAAAGTTTGCTCTCATTGTATTTAGATAGTTATTGAGGATTTTCACGATGTTCTGCCAATGAGCAATGAGAGCTTGTTGAGCTATTGCATTAGCTTGAGCACGGCCCTTTACTAGGCTTCCACGGGAATTTCTAGGCGCCTACACGTAAATAATAATATAGTCACATCCTAAAATGTATTAATATTAATAAGCATAGTAGACTTAAGACGAAGATGAAACAAAGGCTGAAAGTAGTATTCACAGGCCAAAACAGGTCACTCTTCAAACTTCAAAGCCATAGTTCGTTACCTGGATGCATAAACCAAGCAGAGGAGAGATCTCCTTCTTCAAATTGTCTCTGATCATTCCATATATCTTTTCTAGGTAAGCAGTGAGTTGCTGCTTGAAAAGCAAAGCGGGATATTTGGCCTCAATTTGACGTAACTCATCCATTCCCCCATGGGCACGGCCACTAAACAGTGAGAATGCTCCGCTTTGTGGAGATGTTCGAAGCCCCTAATTTCACAAGGCCAAAGCAACGATGAGAGAAGATTTAATTTCTCCACTTTCAATGGATAACTCATTAAGCTGGTTGTTTTTGATGTATTGCAGAGCAGCAAACAAATGATGTAATTCCCAACGTATTTACCATAATGCTCTCTGATATAGGGGAAAGGCAGCTTATATCCAACCCCTTACAGCACCTTAGGTGAGAGCCCGTGCGGTAGAGGGGTGATATTGACTTTTAGGGGAGTCCTATTTCTAAAAATAATTACCGTATGGCTGTCATGATGATAAATTTGTTACATCCTTACCTGAGAAACCCTTCCAAACAAAGAAGCTGAAGCGGCTCTCCTGCGTTGTGGCGTTAGGCTAGCAGCCCCGCTTGCTTTTAATGTGCGTTGGAGCAATAGCAGCAACGTGGCTGAATTAGATAGCCAATACGCTAGTACGTCATTGTTATCTTGACCCTTCAGTGAATCAAAATACACAAAAAATACCAACATTAGAAGTACCAACACTGAAGAGAGAAAACACCAATGCAACCAGATCATATGAGAAAAATAAAACACAGGTTTGAAACCGTGTATTCTTTATAAACAAAAAAACACATAATAGACCATTACCCTAGAGCCTTGAATGAAAACTACAACCTATGAAATACTCCCTCAATCTCATTTATTTAGTCAACTCTGACCGCTATTTTTTCACAATATACAATATTTACAATCCTTTTTAAATTATATGAAGATAGTTTTTAATAAATCAAATGTAAGAAAGTTTACATTGTACCTTCACATATATATGGATTGATAACTGGGTCAAAAGCTGACCGTCAAAGTCAAAAAAGGAATATAAATGGATTAGAATTAGTGGTAGTTCAAGACACATCCAGAACTGACTAACTGGTAGTTCCTAACATTTACTGTAACTATATAAGCCGGCTAACGATGATTATTTTCATAATAAAAGCAGAACAATATCTAGACCCTAATGACATAGAACAGTCCATGGACGACTGTAAACATGTGTCACACATAAAGTGCACATAAATTCAAAGACAAGTGGATATGAATTTAATTTAAATAGAGACCATACCTCAATAGCTGTAGCAATTGTTTGAATGATACGATCAAATATATTTGTTCTATCCACCTCAAATGATCTCCATTGAAGAAGAGATTTATATATCAAACATGCAGCAATAGGTCTGCCTTTAGAGAATCCTAGATCTTGTGATATACACTTGATAAGCAGATCTTGGTTCTCCTGGAAAAAATAGCAACATTGACAAAAACATGAGTACATGGGATAAAAATATGGAAACCGGGCAAAAGTCCATTAAACACATAGGCCATGTCATTGGGTGCCCACCTGTTGCTTCTCGTTGAGGAATTTCTGAGGCCTTGCTTCACTTTCAGGAGTGTATGGTACAGGAGCAAGTGCCTAAATTTATCAAGAAGATTATGTTTGAGCCAAAATTTACACTAGAAGAACAAAAACCATATGACTATACAAGTACTTGTTAGTTGTTAAGTCTTACCGATACTCTCCTGATTTCACTATCCATGGCATTCCCATTCTCCGGAGTCCTCTGAAATAATAGAAAAACAGCTTCACCAAGATGTAACATATGCATTAAATTCAAAAAAAATATACCCCTTCCGATTCTTTGAAATTGCCCCATCATTCAAAATTTGAGAGGGGATTTTGAATAAATGGGGCAATTCCAAAAATCGGAGGGAGTATGAAACATGCATGCCAATAATACCTGAATAATTGTTGTCTTTGGTCGTGTAGCTAAAGCCTTGCCTGTTGGAGAAATGGCTACTGCTTGTTGGCGAAGCACTTGGTTCTCAGATTCCAGATTAGAAACCTTTTCTTCAAGCCTGAAGCAATCCAAAATTTGGAGGTCAGAAGACTAAAGAATGATGACCAAGCCTCTCTATGACGCTACATCTGTTCCTTTAATTACTCCGTAGTTGGCAAGTTCCAGCCAATGAGCTTTGAAAGGAAAGTCTCAACCTTCACCTCCATAATTTTTAACAGTTGCTACTCTTCTTTTCTTTTTCTACGAGTGACCCATCCAATATGACTCCATTAATGGAGCCAAAACTCATTTTTCTTCGGTCCTAGATTATGATAGAATAAAGCAAAACAATTCCCCCCCTCCCCCCCTCCTTTTCCCCCCAGGTCATTTGCAGGAGGGTGTGAGGCACTTGGGCAATGTTGTTGTTGTTGTTGTGACAAGGCCAATACGCTTAGCCAAAAAAAAAAGGTTAAAAGCTTAGGAGCATGAATATCAGAGTTTGCAATGACCTTTGCATGGAATCTTGAAATTCACTTGCTTTTCTTAAGGTCTCCTCTAATTGCTTCATCAAATCTTCATTTTTAGTCACCATTTCAGAGTAAGAATTTTTCACCTCTTCTTTTGAATGTCTCTCAGACTGAAGCTGAGCCTGTATCAAACAGAGAAATTCTTAGGAAGAGCGTCAACAAAAGTTTAGAGAATTTACAGTTGCCGTGATGACAGGAGATGCTGCTGATTGACCTATCAAAACGCAGAAAATAAACCATAGTTTCGTTGAGTTAAGAACTCTGCATTCATGTTTAACGAACAATCTAGAAGAACACCCACCAAGAATACAAGAGTGACAGACCCCTCATCCCAATTCCCAATACACTAGAATCGAATAATCTGACTGAATTCAGAAAGGACCATGGTTAGCTGTCTACAAGGGAAGCCTTCCAATAACTGCCATACCGCTCCTCAAATGACTCATGACGAGATGTATTATAATCCGAAAAAGGAGAAATTAGAAAAAAACTATTTTGACAACAGCATTTCTAATTGATAAAGGTAAGGCTGAATATATCTACCTCCTGGCAATCTTAACAGTGACGATAATGGTATTTATAGTCAAAAACGAAGTGAGTCTTTAACTTTAGAAAAGGTAGGTACCACACCTTTACTGTTTCCAACTCAGCAGTCAGGAAATCTATTTTCTTAGTATCCTGGACAATAACTGGGGTTTCTTTTACTACTGGTGGAGCTTCTGCAATGGCTCTCCTAGCTGCTTCCCTTTCTTTTATGACCATTGCCTTCGCTTCTTCTAATTCTAATTGCTTAGACTGCAATGCCGCTTGCAGTTTAGCAGTTTCTTGGGCTTTTGCCTCCTCAAGGTCAGCCTGCAACACAGATACAATAGAAAATACTTGAAGAGGATATAAAACAACAAAAATGATTTGGGATTTCATTACATGAATCTTAGTATGGAACCAACATTGTGGTCTGTCTCTGTTAGGTGGAAGAACGACAAGTGGAGTACATGTGTCAAGAAACGTAAAGAGACCCTGGGAAAGATAACACGGAAAAGACTCGAAACATCCATGTTTGTCTTATCGTTTTTAGATTTTTTTTTTCCTACCCTCACAATATTATCATCAGTACACTCCAAGCTTCCAAAATGGCTTATTGCTTGGTATAAATCTCATATGGTCAAAAATCACCTTCAGCATTCACCCTCATCATATCAATCAAAGAGATACAATTGCTGCTATCTCTACAATCACCTTGTGACTAAATCGACCTCTTTTTGTAAGGCCACACATTCATCATAGCATGGGCCATCTCCGCCACGTACATCATTCGCACATGACACTGAGTCCAAGCGCAACTTGTCGACGAAAAAGTAAAAAGAAAAAACATAGTGTAACGTTTAAACTACAAAATTCATACCCTTAGACGCTTCTCGAGCTGCAAACGCCATGTCAGTTCCTCTACACGCTTTTCAAGTTTGTCTTTGGCTTCTTTAAGTGCTCCAGTTTCTCTTGCAGCCTAACAATATTCAAAATTAATGGTTATTGATAAAAAAAATTCGAAATGCACCAGGCAGCAGAATAACAGAAAGGATTATGTTCTGAACCATTTTGAGGTTTCTGAGTTCCTTTCTTGCAACTCTAGACCTCCAACCACACTGCGTAACAAGAGCTGCCTTGCAAAGTTTCTTGTAATAAGCATATGCATGGTAAGAACGCCATTTCGCCTGAGATTAGACATATGTCAGAATCATCAACATCTTTTACACTATTACAATAACTCGGTTATCATTAGTAGCTGGAAGATTCTATTTACAGAGACAAAGTAAAATGACCCAGAGAATATTAATGTTAATGAAGCAGTAGTTGAAAAGTTGAAGCCCATATACCTGGACTTGCACCGCTGCCTTGGTTTCTTTCTTCATTCTAAATTCATTACGTGCAATCATTGTTCTCAATCCCGTCTGCAAGGTGATTGCTGACAATTGAACCCCCACATATTCTTTTCTGGCTACATACTGCCGGAACTTCTTCTGGATTCTTAAAGCAGCAGCCTCACGTTGCAATATTTTAAACTGCTTGCAGGCTTTCGAATCTACAAAGACATCATGACACGGTTATTTAAAACAGAATCCTCGATTACAGGAGCGAACGTGAACAAGGGAATCATTAGCCTTATGGCGTAAAAATTAAGACAGGAATCATATACATTGACAGTAAAACTGATCCATGACCTATAAATTTTAAATATGCAATAATTGAAAGTACAGAACTCTAAACTATGCATGCCATTTTCCCAATACAATTTCGAATTTGATATGCTAGCATCTATGTTTCCTCGACACTTCACTCTAGCATGTTTCGTGTCCGACATTTTGACATGACACAACACTTCAATGTAAACCAGAAACATGAAACTTTTCACAAATTAGTTGTGTCTTGACACTCGACACCATGTTGCGTTTAACAGTTGCAGCCACTCAGCGCAAGATAGGTCAGAATTGTCTACAGAAACAGCCAAAATGAATCATGATACTCATCTATGGCCTATGAAGAAGTTATCAAAGTTCCAAAAACGTAACTTGTATGAGGAAAAACCACGCTCCTATTATATTTGTTTTATGCAAACATCACGAAGACGAATAACAGCATCATTTATGAATGAAAAATTCCAACTGATTAAAAAAAAAAAACACAAGGCAACATACATCGACATAAAGCCTGCAACTGAATGGCAGATTCTCGAAGTGCCACAAAATCCCTGCGAGCAATGTATGTGCGAATACTCCGTTGAATCTTTCTTGCTGCATTTCCGAGAACCTCTGTCCTTCTGGCATCTAGTTCAGCCATCTGGCCAGCTCTTAAGAAAACTTTTGTCTTGCCTATCTGGTCAGAGACATTCATCAAACGGTTAATACCAAGTTTCTCAATCACTTAGAAACAAGGAAGAATCATGCACTACTGCTCCAAATAATGCTGCTAAATGTACGCACTATTGGCCTATTGGGACTCATGTAGTTACCAGGTTCATTCAACAAACCGCTTTTTATAGCATGAAGCTACAAGATGGGTTAAAGTACAGAATATGCCTAGTTAGTAATGAACTAGTGACACCGATCCCAACGATACTTAACATCTTCGTAAGAATAGGCAGACAATCCAAATCACAAGAGCCCTCCAGTTTAACCTACCTCAGTAGCTATATATGCTTCATAATAATTCAAGATTATGCAGACTAGCAGATATACAAACACTTCAAGATGGGTAACTTTCAGCATTTATGAATTTCATACCAAAGGTAAATAGAATAGAATATACAAGAGTTATCTATACTAAAAGGAACTGAACTTGCCTGTTATCTATACAAAATTGACAAACTTACTAACACAAAAATCATGTAGATTTGGTAAAATATTGTTTGGATAACATTGTCAGACTTCAGAAGACGAATTATGCGGGAGTGTCGCAGAATAATATCTGGTGCTGCTACCAGTACATGATAAGCTTATTCAATTAAAATAGTGGCTCCATGCTAACTATTCCTACAAATTCAAGCGGAGAATAAAGAGCAGGGATCGAGGGGAAACACATAGCTCATATCAACAGACGCACTAGTGTTTTTGTAGCAAAATGACTTTTAATACACTGAAATATGTAAGAACTAACTACGCATTAAGAAAACTAACAAGAGCAAGCCTCGATCCTACCTGGTATCCTTGCAAGCCCATTTTATCTAGAATCATCTGACATGCGACCTTGTCATCATAGCTGCAAGGGAACAAAAGACTTTCAGTTGATATCCTTATAATTTAACCAAAATTTTGATGTTGCTACAGACCACAGATATTTTAACAATATACATGGTTTCAGAAGTCCTGAACTGAAATCAAAATCAGAAAAATGCATAACAAGAAGAGATTTAGTAAACGACTAGCATGATTCAGGTAAGCACCAACTTACTTTCCTTCCAGAAATTCCGGCGCAAGGACACCAAAACGAAGAAGGAACTCATAGAATGTCTTTCTGGTAGGATACCCAGCACAGCTTATCCTGATTGCCTCAAGCACCCCCTATGTACAAAGAAATAGAAATAAGAGATCGTAATAAAGAGCTGAAGCTTGCGTAACCTTAAAGATGTTCCTTGCAACTTAGAAAAGTTGTATCACACAAACAAATTGATAATAATAAGAAAAACACATACCCCACATCGTAACTGCTGGATGACATTAGCATTCTCAAAGATGGCAGGCTTCAACACATTATTCGGCTTCACACACCTTATATAGTGAGGCTCGGTTGCACTTAATGTCTCCATCAAAGATTGAAGTTGAAGCTGTGATATGGAACGTATCAATCACAATAACATGACAGACAACAATAATCATTGTCCTCTACAAGAGAAACTTCATCAAAATTCACAAGAAAAAAATATAGAAAGAATCAGTGGGCAACTACGCCCTTTGCAGGAAGCAGATAAAATTTCAAGAACTAAATTACTTGTATCATATTACATCATAAGAGAAGATAAGAGTTCAGGTTTATGATTCAAGTGAGCATACTAAATTCAGCTCAAAACATTTGGACAAGATAGACCACGAACTTCTTTCTATTTCCAATTGAGACGGACAAGGAGTATTCTTTGGCTTTGGAGTGTTATAAAATTAAGTAAATGGCTCGTTAAACTTTCATTGTTGCTTCTTAAAAAGGTAGCAATTGGTCATTGCAACTTCTAGAGTAGCACATATTTCATGATGGGTCATCCATAAAAAGTCTGTCGAGGTTAAAAAGGTTGTGTACATCCAACCTCATTATCTGGCAATAGGTGGAACTATTAGGCACTAGGGTGGTGTTGTATAAATCACTGAATTCGCACAGGGCCCAGGGGTAGAAAAAGGTGAAATCTCCAAATTAAAGTATAAGAAAAACTCTCAAGTCCCACAGGTAAAAGGCCGGACAATTTGCAAAGCGAAATGAAAAATTTGCAGTTGGCATACAATGAAGAAAGGCAGACCTTAAATCTTGATCCAATTGAAGAAAACTTTGACGACTTTGAAGAATCTTGAGGAAGTGGAGGAAAAAGTGCAGCCACAAAATGGCACTTTGCAGCTGTCAGCAAAGCTTGATGTTCTGCCACCACATAATCTTTATTTTTATCTAGAAACAGATTTGCCTGATAAGTCACCTATTCACAAGGAGAATTGCATCGAATACAGTTGTTAAGCTTCTATATTTGTTGACAAAAGGGAAATCATCACAGCCAGAAGCACTAACCTCCCCAGCATAGTGCATTATAGTAAAATCAGTTCGAGAAAGCTTTGGTTTGCTAAAACGTTTATTTTTCGGAAATGTCTGATACAACTTCTGAGCAAAAGTTTCATGAGTGGACTTCGGGAACATGCTGCAAATATTTGTAATAATCAATATCTACAGTAGATTAAACCAAAGTATCAAACTATGTGATACAAAGGAATAAAGCTAGAAGTTAGTGATATGTTACCAGGCTTCATCAAGAAGAGATATAATTCCTCCAGGTTTCTGCAAAAGATAGGGTCTGCTGTTAACTCTAGAAGATTCAAATAAGATTAACATGAGACTGACCGTATTACAGGCAATTATTACATGATTTCAGTTTTTTGTAGGCATTAGGGTTTGCGGGTGGACATTAGTTGGATTCGATTGGTCTCACATTATACTAATATGAGACCGTCTCTTGAGAGACTAATTATGTACACACTATAGGTAGAAATTAAGTTAACTAATAAACTAGATAAAGACGAGGCCTATCACATTCACTTTTACAAGTCTATCTAGCATGCAATCACACCACACCTTCTCGATTAAATCCAAAACATCCTGGTTATCAACAAATTCAATGTAGCTCCAGTTTATCTCTTCCTTCGAGTACTCTTCTTGCTCCATTTTGAAGACATGCTGCAAATTAGATTGTAGTGTGAGAAACTCTTTACTTTCAAACCATGATGCTAATGCAATGACTATTTCAGGCTAACCTGATTGAAGTGCTGCTGTAGTTTCTCATTTGTAAAATTGATGCAGAACTGCTCGAAACTGTTGCAGGTGACAATCAGTGAGGAAGAAGCTTATTCTATGAGCAGGATATCAATAACATTTTGCAAGAAAATACATAGTAGGGTTGACATTTAGAGATGCTACCGTTCTAAGCAATACTCTTAATCAAAATGAACATGTCGAGGATTACGAAAAACTATGGACAACGACTAAAAAGAGTACTAAATCGCTGATAAATAAACAAGCGGGCAAGTTGAAGGAATGTGGCAAGGTATATCCACTGTAACAGATACCCATCTACCACCGCTAGCAATTGTTTTAACTGTAATAATATTCAG
>JAYMSF010000499.1:0-15582 GCA_036897335.1 Silene vulgaris | reverse complement strand
GAAGTCTAAAAAGTCCACACAATTCCATAAGACTCTAATGACCCTAATACGATAACTAAAGTAAATATTTACGGATTATTCTCCTTAAGGGAGATTAAAAGAAAAAAGATTTGCTCTTAAATATTTGAGTTTATAACAAAGGAAAATCCCCCATAAGCATATGCCAAAGTTAAGTACCAATAAGCTACTCATAATGAAGGTTGTCTCCGACGAATGGTGGTCTTTGGGCGACCTATAGCACATGGTCGCCTCTCATAGCAAATAAGACTACTGTCGGCAAAAAAATATGAGGTTGTCTATATTCTATGTTCCTGCATGGGAAGCCTAGAGACTTAAACTTGGTGAACAATGAGTGAAACTACTACAATCCTTAATTTTTATCCACATGTGGTTTAGGATTACTTGTGGAACAACTATTCTGATTAATAACTTCATCCAAATATTTTCATTAGTAGAATGAAGATTTCTGATTAAGACAAAATGACAATACTATATCAGAGAGGTTGAATCAATAAAGAGCACTTGATGACTAACCTTACATAGAGCCGAATATAAAGCTAGTTTAGACCACTCTCCATCACAAATCCACTATTCATACTAAAATTCTAAATTTCACTTTTAACTTATAGATTATTAAAAAATTTCACAAACTGGTAGAGCATGATTTTCTATAAGTTAAAGATGAAAAAATCAAACTTAATCGTATAACAATCAAGAATTCTCAAAAGTAAGCATATTAGATTCACTAAGAACAAAATTATTGAATAAGTAGACAATTTACGTAAATGTGAGAGATGTGAAAATAAGAATATGTTTTTTGAGGAAAAATAAATTGAAAACTTAGATTAAAAAACGCAGATATCCATGGGGCTGAGCGCAATTGAAGTACTAACATAGAAAGACGTCTCCGAGTTACCCGCTACTCAAATATAAACCTAGACGACGAAACATTATACTCGACAATCCCTAATCCCTTACGGCCCTACGTACATAACCAAATCAAACCCATCTTTAGCTACAGCTATCAACTTATCATGGAATGTGTCCTCCTCTGTAACCATTTGATTCTAGGTTCAATTACACAATAATTAATTTGAGTATAAAAAATCAATCAAAATCTTATATTTTCGATGGTCAAATAATTTCAAAAGCAGCTAAATTACACAACCAATCTTAAACTTAATCAATCGGAAACAATCCGAAATAATGCCGTCATCATTTTGCCGGAGATAAGTATCACTACGGTGGTGGCACTAATTGATCTTGCCATCATTAAACCATTAATCAAGCTAATGTGGTGAATTTACATATATAGTCAATCATTTTCGCAAATCAAGCAGAAATGATAATAGAGCAATCGAAGTTGTGCATCATCAAATAAGTAAGAACACTATCAGCCTTCAATTAATCCCCCAAATTATAAGACAATCAAGAAAAAAACATGGTATCAATGAAAACGATTTAAAAAGGAAACAAACGGAATTACCGGGTAATTAACTGGCCGTAATGGTAGTCGAGGCGGCTGATACGGTTGTCTTTGAACAAAAATTTTCGAAGAAGATAAAGTGTCGTTGCTGATGTGTCTTTGGCTACTCTGAATGAGTTTGATAAGTTTGCTTGGTAGTCAGACGGGGTTCATCAAAGTGATATAGTGGTTTTATTTGATAGAAGTATAAAAGAAGGTTAAGGGGGATGAGATAGTGGAGTAGTGGGTAGGTAACTGTCGTATCTGCATTTTTAAAGTTTGTATATACAGTACATACGGAGTATATAATTATATATGTATAAATATACTATGAATTAACCACGAATCGACACATCAGCTTTTTTCTTGTATTGGCTGTTGCTTTAATGTATAGTATAGACTCTATAGATATGTTGTGCTACAAATTAGATGACAATATAGTAGAAGGTAACTCCTCACGAGTAACCAGATCAGCCTAGCGACCTCGAATAAACGAAACTGACTTAGGTATCGGAGGGGTTTTCCTCAGAACTCTCATGCTAGGTTTGTTCTTGTTTTCAGGTGGAGACCAAGACGAGAGAACCCTCCACACGCCTCACTGCCAGGGAAGCAACGTCGGACCGCAACTTAGCATCATTAGTACTCAAATCATTATCAAGTCTCGTGTGTATTTGTAAATTGTAATCGTCATTAAATACATTTATAACAGAAACATATTATTTAATGTTAGAGGGAAAAAAATTATTGATTGTAGTCATTAAATCCCGAGTATTTTTATTTTAAGGTTGAGGGATAAATGTTGGATGTTATTTCTTGCCCAATTATTATGATTTTTTTTTTGCCTACATAAGTGGGTAAAAGTGAAACCCGAGAATTAAAACAAACTAACTAGAAAACACTTGGGGAAGAGCTACACAGAGTAGATCCTTGAGCAGAATGGACCGAAGTGGACTAGGAGGAGCTTCAAGATATGTAATCCTCATGGGAGAATTGACATCTTAATTGGCAAGCCTGTCACTTGCTCGGTTAGCCTTTCTAAAAACATGTTGAAGACGAAGAATCCATACTCCTTCCCCAATCAGCTCTTTGCATCGTTGGATAATATGTAGTAATCCATTACTGACTAATAGATCCTCTAGAATAAGCTTCAGACATCTAGCATTATGCATGTGCACTAATAGTTTGTCAACACAAGGTTTCTTGCTTTTTCTAGTCCGGTTAATAAAGTTAGCATTCAAGCTCGCATCGAGGAACAAAAACCGCACGAGAAATGATAAGCCGTGACGAAATCACTTGAATAGTCTCTCAAAATACCTTCACATACACCTCGCGGGCCTGAGTTACCTTTCGAACCTTCGTTGGTATTGAGAAGGGACCACCCCTTGAAGCGCGGTGCCACATAATGTACACTTCTTTGTGGGTTGAATCGGGCGAAGGAATGAATAACGAGAATTTGTCAAACACCGTTTTGGAGACATTGAATTGTTGTTGTAAAAAATGAGAATGATGGGTAGGCTTGTCTTCGGGCCTCCCAAAAAATATATTGTTTCTCCACCTCCAATTTCATGCACCAACATGTGATTGCGAATTTCACTGACCAATCAGACGATCGCAATGCGAAAATATTGCTAACATTCATCAAAATCCACTTTGGAAAAACAATAGAGAAAAAAAGGGTAGGAAACGAGGTCGCTTACTTGGTTCCATATCACATGAGATGCGGGGAATAAGCGAAGCAAATGACCCGTGCACTCTTCAGTCGAGAGACAACAAGGGTAAATAGAGTCACTAACTCATATAACATTTCACATTAATTTACCATGGAAAGCAAGCCAACTAAAAAATTTAATTACGTTGTTGAAGGGGAAGTCTAAAAAAAGTGTGTCATTGATCCAGATTAATTTTAGGAGAATTGATTATGGTTAGTGCTGATTGATGGAGACTTTACCATTAGAAGTACCATTCCAATAGAGGGCGTCATCAATGTTAGGATCAGGATAAGGAGAATATGAAGCGATTTTTAGGAGACTCTCCCGGGGAAGGAAGTTGGCAAATATATTCCAATTCCACCCCCACTTTTCGTTCCACATATCGCTAACAGTAGCTCCCAATAATGCGTCCGAGGTGTCAGCTACACAACCACCCTCAACCAAGAATGATCCCAAAAAGGGTCCTCCTCCAATTCATCTCCACGGGTGAGACTGTTCCTTCCTTTAATGACTTTGGCTTGGATATCCCTACCCAAACATTTGACATATGGGCCTTACGCTTCAATATGTTGATGTCACATCTCTTATTACAATATTTAGCCTGTAAGACCCGAGCCCAAAGATTATGCCAGATTATGCCATTCTGCAGAGTTCGTCAACCTAATTTGGTTAAGAAAGCTGCATTGACCTGTCTTGAGGAAGTACTGCCGAGGCCTCCGGATGATTTTGGTTTTTGCACAGTTTCCCAAGTAATGAGATGTATTTTCTTTGTATTCTCGCCTCCTCCCCATAACAAATGAAGTGTGTTTCGCTCTAAAGAATCGCAAGTCGATCTTGGATTTTTTGCCGTTTGTATGCTATAATTTGTAATTGTTGATAGGGCAGATTGTATAAGTTATCCTAGAAACGAAGGGTGCTTAGTACTCTAAACTATACGTTACTATTGGATAACCGAATCCCTAACAAGTAACATTATACTCATAATGCAGTTGTAGATTAGATTATCCTCTTCCTCTTTTATACAAGAACGTAGACGACTTATCCTTGAATGCAAAAGGCCTAAAAAGGTGCAGTTTAAGAAATTTATTTTTGACGAACAATTTGTTCAATTGAGAATTGACATGCATATGTAATACGGAGTATATTATATAAGGGGCTCACCGAATCCTCAATTGAAAAGTTTTTATATTACTTATCATTTTGGCAATAATTACTTGCCTTATCTTACACTTGGGATCAAATCAGATTTTGAAATGACCTACACAACTTCACTATATAACATAGATACTTTTAATGGTTAAAAAATAAGGATAAACTGACGGTTTTTCAAATCTTCTACCTTGAATAATTTTCTTTCAAAACTCAAATGCTTGAAAAGTAAGTTAAATTTTCTTTCAAAAAACAAGGGTAAATTGAAAATTATTCTAGGTAATTATTCTAGGTATAATAGACTTATACTATGCTTGAAAAGTAACTTAAATTTTCAAGTTCCCAAATAAGTAGTTACTTTTAATGGCGTCATACATAAAGATGATTTTACTGTACAATTGCTCAAATCGAAATTAAGCAAAAGAAAACCCATTTGCACACACAAAAAAAACCCTTTGGATTAGACATAATTACAAGTTGAAGCGGCATTTAGGATTTGCTTCGTAAAACTACCTAAAAAGGTAGCTGAAACATGTAACGGTACCCGAAAACTGAAAAGTTAACTAAAATTTGAAAAAATAACGAATAAGGTAACTGAAAGTTATGAGTGGATAAGGTAACTCATTATATAATAAAAATGTCAGGCAAATTAAATGAAAATGTAGTTTATTTTGGTGAAATTACGTAAAAGTTATTTATTACTCCGTATTATTTTTCTAAAAGCGTAAAAAAGGAATACAACCTAGGATTAGGTACCTAAAATCTCAAATCTTACCCCCGAATAGCATTTCATTTCAGGTAGATACCTGAAATGTATTGCCAAACACAACCTTAGCGTAACAAGAAGTTGAGGTCATGCCACCATCAATACATCATTCGAAAAGAATGTTTCACCGACGATTACAAAAGTTGCAACTATTAAACGTGTTGCCATTTTCTGACCTGTATCAAACTGCTTAAAATAAAACCCTGACAGGTCATTTGACTGCTGTGTGTGTCTAACTAGTAACTATACCTGAATTTAGAAACTGATAGCTTATGTACAAATAGTAGGTCATTCTACCTTCTCACTTTTGATCTTCGAATACTCGGGTCACAACACCGGCTGCTATGGTTCTACCAGTTTGGCGTAGGAAAACTCGGCCAAGAGCTTTATAGCTGGAAAATTCCTCAGCACAAACTTCTCCCTGCAAAGCTACCTGGAAAAAATATAGAGTAACCGTTGTTTATTGAGATTTGTAACAGGATTTAGAATTTTTCAAACTTTTTTCCAACATGGACTCGATGAAACACTCACAACTGGAGCAATGTTTAACCCACTAACCTCAATTACAGCACTTTGCTTTGCTAAAAGGTGGCGAGGTGCCTTCTTCGTCTCCTTTCCGGTTCTGGGATCGAGCAATGACACTATCTTTACAACTCGAGCAGCTTCTTTTGCATGGTGAATGTGGAATTCCACCTAGCATTTCAAATCAGCATGATTAGCAACTATCTTTTTTTTTTATACATGTCATTCTCACAGTTCAATATGCTACGACGCCTACGAGTAATCATCCATCCATACATCTCAAAATATATTAACATTGCTACGAAGTTACTCCCTCTGTCCCGGTCAATAGTGTACGTATTCGAACAGTTAACAGAAGAGAGAGAACACAATACTCCGTAGGAAATAGAAGGATACAAAAGAGATTCATATTAAAAAGAATAAGAATAAAGAGGCCTTTCAAAAAGATATGGATGCCTGTTACTGATGGAAAAGAATTTTAAAATCCATATAATTATGGGTTTTTCTAGTTGGATGATGGCAAAAAAGATGTAGGATAAGAGGATAAAAATTTGATTACGGATGACGAATTAAGATGAAGGAGAGCGACGGGAAAGGGAAAGTGAAAGTGAAAGGAAGAAGAGCATAAGGGGGATTTTATTTATTGTCCTAGTCTTCATGTATAAAGCAGATGTAAAATTGTAAACTATCCATTAAGACGGAGAGAGTACTCTCTACAGAAAGTACATTCTGCTGCCTTGGAAAGTAACAACTGTTTTATACAGGAAACGAAGTGACACATTTGGGATCAAGTCATACTGGCAGCTCGGACTAAAACTCACCTGGGAACCAACCAGGATCGGGATTTTCACATCGAGAACGAGAATTTTTAACTCTAAGTGAGAAGCAACCCTGACAGGAAAATCGGGATGACACAGCACTCCCCCTTTGACGTGAGTAGCATCAATTCCTTGTAGAACAACAGCAACATTCTGCCCGGCCCTTGCGATGGTACAAGACTGGGAGTTGCACTCAATAGAGCGTACAATTGCTACATCTCCCAAGGGCATAACTAAAACCTGCATCCAATTTGAATGTGATCATAAAAAAGTCAACAGTTAATTCACGATATAACACACAGACTTAGGATGTATAAGCATTACACCATGTTTTAAAAGCACGGACGTGGTTTATGAATGACCAACAAAGAGATTTGAGTAAAACATTGCATAGAATAAATAGCATCAGAACTCAGAAGTGGACATAGTTTCATGAGCCAATTTGCTTTGATTGATCATGTTCTAAAGATAAAGAATAGTGATGTTTTCAACTCAACTAAAAACAGAATATCACAAGATTTAAGGTGACTCGGGAATTTTACAAGACAACACATTCCGAACTTCATAGTTTTTATTGTGTACTGTACTCCTACTTCTAAGTCACTCGGACTCCGGTACTAGTATGGTTTAAAACATCGCCGATATCGAGTTATTAAGGTTTCGGAGGTTACTTTAACTATAACTTCAGACCATATCAACAGCATTTATAGGGAGAGGTGTGATAACTGATAAGCCTGCCACAAGCGATTTCAAGATAAGATCTCAAGCCGAGATCTAATACCAAGAGTACTAATATGTATCTGGGTGTCTCCTAAAAAAACTCGCCAGCAGTTTTCAATCCTTCGCATGCCCAAATAACTCCTAGTTTCGGGACATGAGGGTCCAGTAAAAAACTAAAGGCACATATAAAGGGACACGTCTTAAAATTCAAAACATTAATTTAATTGAAAGATTGAATTCCAGTGGAGCCAAAGTATTATTCTTTGGTTCTGGATTATGATGGAATAAATCAAAATGGCTCACTAAAGTGGATGTGCTTCTTTCTCTCGTGAAGTAGTGGTCCTTCAATGCAGTTCTTGACGCAATTTTCATCTTGGGTCATTCGGAAGCAACCTCTATGTGTTGCTAACACAAGGGTAAGGTTGCGCATGTCCGACCCCCCTACCTTGCAATTATTGCGTATGTCCGACCCCCCTACCTTGCAAACTCTAAATATTTCATTCTATTTGTTCTGGCAACAGAGCCCATTATTGCGTTTGTGCTAGAAATGCCGGGTTCGCAAGAATAGCGTATGATTCCAAACTTATATCCTTAGCGTCATGTCAGACACGAATATGACGACAAAAGTGAAGACTTCAAGTAACAAAACCTATTCCAATATTCTAGAGAGAGTGATCAAGACATTTACGCCCATATTCTTAAATCACATGCAGAGACACATACCTTGCATCCATTTCGAAGGGCTCCAGCTTCCAATTTACCACATGATGAAATCTGAGCTGTAGACCGTGTCTTGACAACATCACAAATAGGCATGAGCAGAGGCTTTTCGTAGTCTCTTTTAGGACGATGCAGCTTATCTATTGCATCTAAAAGATTAGGTCCGTCGTACCTGCAAATATCTCAATTAGTTAGTCCAGGAGTTTATTCATAATTTCCCCGTAAAGTCATTCCATAAGTGTCGTTTATATTTGATAGTATTCATTGATGAAAATCGCACCCTTTTCAAAAGTACAATATTCAAACACTCACATGTCACAATTCACCATTAATGGTCATACGTCATTTATACTGCTATGTCCAACAGCAAGCTGACATATGGAAATTACAAGTAATGAACAGCCCACTTCACCACAACCACACCATCATAGCCTTAATCTCAAAACGATTTGGGGTCAGCTGACATAAATCATCTTTTGAACCGTCACTGAGTAGTGCAAGTTAAAAATACAATGAGAGAAAATAAAACGGGAAAAAAAGGGAAGGGGAACGTAAAAAATAGTTGATCTAAACTGGTAGGTATAAAAGTCATAAAACCAAAAAAAAAAAACTGTTTTTTTCCCTTTTCTGTTTATACAAACTTATATAAAAAAAAAAAATCCATTAATAGTAGTAATTTGTAAAAAAAACAAAAATTAATTATAATGGAGTAACAATCAAATTATTTTGTTTGAATCAAGCAACTACTTTGGCCTGCCCGGCAAATAATTGCGAAGAATAATAATCAAATAACCCTTCACGTGTCAAGGTGGATTGGGTACAATATATCCTTGTTGATCTGACTGCCAGTTCCAGATGACTTTCTGGACTGAACTGAAGTTTTTGGTATAAACTCTAATCTTAGTGTGCACTCAGGGGTAGAATACAAGTAATATATAATCATAATGAAGAGTCCAAATAGCTAGAAAATTTGTTACTGTCTCGGTGACCTGATACAACCTCAAACACTAAAGAACAACTTTACTGCTAAAACTATTGCTTGGCTCAAGTGATACACCGAAGCGACGAGACCTTGAAAGCTGTTTTTTCAAGTTTCAGTAGCGGGACGTTCTATCAATCGGGGAAGGTTTGGGAAAGGTTTTTGGTAGCAAATAGTAGCAACAAGGTGAAGCTCCTGGATCCGAAGCTTGGTCGCTAGTACGGAGACTGCAGCGCAAAGGCATGATGACCACAACAACATGGGTTTGTTGAATGGCAAGACTGGTACTAAGATACCGCTTTCTAGGGTGAATGATAGTTCTTTCAAGTTTCAATGGACCCAGAAAATTTACCATGCTTTGGATTCAGAGTATAATGGAATAAAAGAAAAATGACTTACTAAAGTTTTTGCACTTTGTATATTGTAAAGTACGGAGTAATAATTAGTCAACATAATACTGGGTTATCAGGTCAGAGTGTCAGAGTTTTGCGTTCTTACAAGAATAATAAGGTTGAGTACATCTGAACTAGCTCACTTTGCCCACAAGCAGGAGCCTACAAGGCATTGATGTATTGTTATTATAAATGTTAGTGAGTCAAATTGAATCGGAAGTTTATAAGGCACAATCCGCCAGTGTTAATCATATATAGTCATATAAAAACTGGCGAATCACTAGTTTTTATGAAAATTGGCAAATCACAAGTTTACAGTTCTAGCTGAGTTCAGAGAATTAAATTAATCTGATGACTACTGTTTCACGTTGTTCCTCATTTGAGGACTCATTGTCCTCTGCTACTATACACCCTCCGTAATTTAATATTCCTTCTCGGACTTTTCAGTCTCCAAGATGATAGATAACACTTAAATCATTGTGTTCTTGGCACTTACATATTATGAGTACTTTTTTCCATGGTTATCAGATTTGTAATACTACCTATTCGTAATACGAATACGCGATTCGCTAAAAAAAGAGCATAATTCGATAAAATTATAACTAAACACCATAACTTGATGTAATTGGAATTCATAATTCGTGCGATTGGTTCGCGATTCGTTAGGCAATTACGCGAATCTGGTAAACATGCCTTTTTCGGGTGAACATATAATATTGGGAAAGATATTTGTGTTAAAAAATGTAAATTTTAGGATCATATTATGATTTTTATATACTTCAACATATTAGTTGTAAAGTTTTGAAACTTTAACCTCAAATAGGCAAATGGGAAGAATGTTTGGTTACGAAGGGAATACTTTCTAAATACTTACACAGAAAGTCTTTTACCTAAATAACAAAGTATGAGTTAAAATAGTGGCCTTCAAACAAGGAGCAGAAGGCTATATGGCTTATTGAAGACACCACCTAGATTTCAGATCAATGAACAAGTCAAGCCCAAAAGTTAATCAAAGGTCTGAAATTGCCAGTTGAAAACAACGGAGTAATCCGATAAACCCCGCTAAGCGTGGTGTGCAAACTTTACGATAATTTCTGCTTGAGTTAGGAAGTGTCAGCTCTTCTCAAATTTAGATACTAGGTGTGTAAAATGCAGAAATGCAATGGCACAAACACTAACTCTCCAGCTCTCCTTTTGAATGAAAATAGTGCTCATCAAGCAAAAGCAGCATTATTTCAGATGTATTTGAGTGGTAAGTTAGTAACAAAGAATAAATGACCTCACAACTTAAGAATGGACTTCGAAGGTCATTGGATCATACTCAAAATTAGTTAATGATTGTTCTTAAGCATGACCTGGAATCCTCGGGTTCCATTCTCAAAACTTTGCAAATACAGTACCTTGGAACTCAACGCATTTATGTTATCCAATGCTAGGGCAGAGGCAATCCATAACAGAAAGTTGAATTGTAAAGCAATAGCGTAAAAAACATAGCAGTTCACTCACCACGAATTTAGACGTACATCAGAAGCAGAAGCCACCATATTTTGATTTTCCATTGCACTGACAGGAATCCAGAAGACGGAAGAGTCTTTGAAACCACAATGACGAAGAAAAGATCCAACCTGCTGCTTAATTAGATCAAATCGTTCTTTTGAGTATGCCACAACATCCATTTTGTTGACAGCAACTATAATTTGATCAATACCATAACTACGAACAAGCTGTGCATGCTCTCGTGATTGTCCCCCGGCAATATCCATACCCGTTTCATATGCACCAATTGAGGCATCCAGAACAAGAATTGCTGAGTCTGCTTGGGTTGTTCCAGAGATCATATTTGGGACAAAGTCTTTATGGCCTGGAGAGTCCAGCAAAACCACGTGGTAATTTTTAGTGTCGAAATAAGCAACAGCAACTGTCATGGTTATTCCCCGTACCCTTTCTTCAGCACTCTCGTCCAAAGCCCAGGCATAAGCAAATGAGCCCTTTCCCTAGTTAAAAAAAAAGTATCCTATGAGCCTTTCCCAATAAACAAACATGAATGAATAACTCATGAGTATGGGTTCAAACCCTTGCGACAGCAATTTGGCATGATACTATTCACTCCCGAATCAGAGCCTACCACCCTCTGACTGGTGTTTTTGTGTATGTGGTTTACAGGCTATTGTGTATGGCCACGAATTTACTAAAATGTGCACCAAAAGTAAAGGCTGCAGGTTCCATTGTTATAGAAAGAGCTTTACTGATGACTCACATGTTGCTTTGCTTCTTTCTCAAACTTGTGCATTTGCTTCTGAGATATCTGGCCTAAAAGGTGTAAGAGTCTTCCTGACAGAGTGGACTTCCCTGAATCAACATGGCCAACCTGCGAGAGGGGAAATGAGATTATACTTGTATGCTCAAAAACAGATAGCCCCAGAGAAAAAATGTCACAAAAGATAACTCACAATGGCAAGATTTAGTTGAGTCATTAGACTGCTTTCTTTCTCAGGTAGCATCCACTTCTCAGGTTTGTACTCCGCAAGGGACTTTTTAGGAAGAATAGGTTTGGAGGATCCAGGCTTGCTGTTCAAAGACATATCCTCCAAGCTACTGGAAACACTCTCAGGGTTTTCTTCTCTTGTAAAAGAACTACTCTCTGCCATGTTATTATTGGATTTTGGTTTCCTTGTAGAGAAGGTATCAGATGTTTCGGAGCTTGGCGGACCATCAACGACATCAATATTCCTGAACACATCTGAAGTTGAGGAGAAACTGTTCTCTTCCAAAGGAACTGTTCTTCCTGTAGATGCAATATTAACATCAGTCTGTCTCACACTAGACTCTGTTGGTGCGGAATCATTCTTTACAGCAAAGCCTGGTGGAGCCACTGAACCTCCTGAATAAAATTAAAAACATTGAGAGTTAGCTTGAAGATGCATTATAATTAAGAGTTATGAAAAAGATTAAGAAGATTGATAGGAAATCTACACCAGGGAGAAAAGGAAGAAACGGCGGATTCGTAAGAGCTAAACAAGTCAAGGAAGTAGGCAAAGCAGGAGGACAAGAGTTTATTTCTTTTATACTTTAAAGAGTTGAAGTATTTTTAGACTACCAATCAACAAAAACACCAGGATCTCAAGCTTTAAGCTTAGTTTGGATATAGGTTGAAGGGAAAGAGGAGGGGAGACGGTAATTTTCTTACAATTCTTTCCTGTGTTGGAAAGGTTTTAATTTAGCACGTAAGTTGGAAAGGGATCCCTCCGAATTCCGATCCATTTCCCTCCATATCAATTTATTAAATACACAGTGGAAATTAAATTACCTTACTAGCCCCATCCTTATTCCTCACCTCACAGTTCCTCCACATCCCAATACCCAAACAGAACCTTAGACACTTTTGAACCTCCTAAAATCTTAAGTGTAATTCTACTAGCCTGGTAGTATATTCATCTAATGATACAAGTGGAAAGAATAAAAGGAGGACAAAAGCAAGAGCAAGTTAAAGAAGAAAAGAAAAAAAAAAAAAACACAAACTGTGGATACATAAGTAACAGACCGGAAACCGATCATATCCAAGTTGTTCAAATAAGAAACAAGCCTATTTGACCCAAAATTTTAGTAGGTATCAACCTCAAATTGCATACCTTTTTTTGATGAATTCAAACGATTGGAGATGATATCATCTGGTGACGGGACATCAAACTTGAAGGGGGCTGACACAAAACTCATAAGAATTAGAAAATTATCCAGATAAACTCCTGGAAAACAATCTTAATATGATGTTCACTTTTCCAGCCTTCCAGGATGTCATACATTAATCCAATGCGGGTATCATTCATCTAAAAAGGTAGCAGACCTATAGTTGTATGGGGGCGGCTACTAGGAGCACTCCGACCACAAGAGAGCAAATGAGAAAGCCGTTGAGTGCTCTCGCTACTATGGTATCCATTGCCACCACCAGTGACATTTACAAAACTTTGAGGTTGAGAAGCTACAGCCCTTTTGGGTGCCTGACTAGGAACTGACGCAAAGAGTGCCTTGGCTAACTTGGATACTCCATAATCTTTGTCCCCGCCACCAGTAACTGCAGCAAAGAGATCTATCTATGAAGACCACTTTGAACAAGAAAACCGATACTCGAAGGCTATTAGATTGCGAGAAATGTGTTGCACACAAAATCACTTTTTAAGAGTTCGAAGCACAACGTAGTGCTCAGACATTGGTGATTCAAGCCAAGCTAACTAGCAGACAAAATATTTTAGAGCCCATAGGTCAGTATCTCCTTCCTTTCGGCAAGAAACCCACATAGAATAAAAACCAAGACTCCTCATCCACCTACGTTGGACCTACAAATTGGTATCTATTGCCAGTTTACCACAGTTAGTAACACTGGACTTACTGACTATTAACAATAACAGTGATTAGGCATGAGTTAACAACACTCGCACAAGAAAGAAACATATACATGGAAAAAGCAGACACACAGGTCGACCGCACAAAAAGTGGCAAGGATTGTAACAAAGATGCCACGTCCAATCCGAAGGAGAAAATGATTACTTTTTTGTTCATCATTGTGTCATTATTTGTAACATCTTGTTGAAACTAAAAGTAATCCCACACATGTAGAACGAAATGAATACAACTCTTGGAAAACCCTATCTGATAGGAAAACATGAAATCCGGTTTTACCTGCTTCCTTATCAATATTGCTGCCAGTACTGGTGGGAGGAAAACGAAGAACGCCACATATCTCACAATAGGTCGTATTTTCATCATTACCATACGTACAGATGGAACAGTGCCATACTCCGAGCTTAACTGCCTCCTGAGTCACTGCAGCTGCTTCACCTGCACATTGAGGCTGTTAGTGAGGTAAAGGGCAATAAATTGTTAGAACTAACAAGACATCTGCAGACAAACCAAACATTATGAAGGTTACAGCACCTTAATACTTGAAAACGCTAACATAATGTTAACTTTATAGCTGAAAATACCAGATTGCCCTAACTCACTCTTGTCACTCCTTTCTACCTAACAGCAATTAGGTTTAATAAGAGAGCACTACAGTCAAATTTACTCGTGTACAAATACGAGAACCAGGTGTCACAGGAAAACAAGTTACTATGATCCTCATACTCATCAAACTCATAGACATTTGGTATGTGTTACTACACGGCCTAATGGCATGACCAACAGCAGTTATAGAATTTCGGGAAGTTCAAATTATAAAAGAAGCTACACTAGTCCATTCGCAAAGACGTCATTAAAATGGTACACCTATATAAGCGACTAAGTTGGGCATAAAAGTATGTTTAATCCAGCAGCAGCAAATGAACCCAACTTTCCAAGTTATCACATAAACAGCAAACAAGCAAAGAATTAAGCGGTTGCGAATTTGAAAACAAACAGTTGGGGGTAAACAACAAAACCCGAGATTACAACAATAAATACAGACCTTTCTGTAGACAATTATCATCCTCATCCACATAATCCTGATACTCATCAAACTCATCGTCATCATCATAATCAAAACCGTAGTTAGGTTTACGAGGCATTATCCTTGTTCCTGATCATAAAAAAGTCGAAACTAACCCATTTCAATAATCAATGCAATAACATAAGAACAAAACCCTAACAATCGATTTCACAGGCAAAAAAACTAAATGGGGGTAAAATTGAAGTGCGATCAATCAAGGTGGTGAAAACGAAGAATGAAGAAGGAGTTAAGAGAGGAATAAACTTGCCGAAATTACAAGGGAAGGAGAGAATTAATGTTCCTGCATAAGCAAGTTTCAGCTGATTCACTCATTCAAGTTGAGTTCTCCAACCAAGGATTCCAAGAGGCTAATTACTAATTTCGTGCTACTCACTTCCCTCCAAATTCACTCATTTTTCTTGTTCAATTGCCTTTTTTCAAAGATTAAAAAACGAGTCAAATACCCGTCCCGTACAAAAAATGTATGTGTCTGTCTTTAAATATTTTTTTTTTAAATATCTTTAATTAGCACGGATAATAAAATTGCACAGGGGACAACTCCCTAAAATTATGAGAAAAAGGAAGGTACATCGGATGTAATACTTCCAATTTTGTTAGTTTTTGAGCATATATGCATTTTTTCTGAGCTTATTACCTCAAACTTTGTTTGTTTTTGAGCAATCCTGTATATTTTTTGAGTATATTAACGTTTATAAGTTAAATTTAAATTTTTTTCCATCATAACTCAAGTTTAACTAAACTTATAGGTAATGTTTTTGAGTTTTATTGTAATTTTTTAGAGCTTAATGTTTAAGTGAATAAACTCGGAAAGTTTATAGTAAAACTCATAATTTTTAAAACAAAACTCAAAAACTTTATTA
>JAYMSF010000498.1:0-15584 GCA_036897335.1 Silene vulgaris | reverse complement strand
AAAAACAAAAGAAGCAGTTGTGATAGTGACATCTTCTGACTCTTGCTTTGGCTGGGTATAATTCTGGTTCATTTGGGCTTGATTTTTTGTTAATTGGGTGTTTGTTATATGAGATTATTGATTTTTGAGTGAAATGTGGGTTTTCTTTGCATTAGTTTGGGGATTTTGGTGTGTAATGTAATGTGGGTCGGTTTCGGATTAAGGAGTTTCAACTTTGGTTTGCTGAAATGAATGAGATTGACCCTTTGTGAATTTTGATGTATGAATCGATGTTTGTTAAGAGAATTAATAGAATAGGAGATTGATGCCGAAAATTGTAAATGAGAGAGCTGTTGGAAGACCTGTTTCACTTGTCTAGTGGCATGCTTTGGGGTTTTCCATTTCGAATATATCGTCTTGCTGTTGATTAGAGTATGAAGAAAGTAAAAAAAACAGCTAGTTTTTGAAGTAGGGTAGTAGCTAGGAAGCATCCGGAATTCCGGATATGTGATGATTTTTAGCACGGTTGAATGTGCTTATTGAGGTAGCTCATGATGCTAGGAAAGTAGGAATAGTGGTTAGTGTTTGTGTTTACACTGTACTAGTATTATTAACTCTCAGGGCATTTTTTTGTCGTTGTGCGTGTTTTGAGACAATGCCTTTGTATTAGATGAAGAATTTTGTGTTGAAAGTTCATTTGTTAGATGCTATATTCTTGTGTTGAAGGGTTCTTGAGGATTTTGTTTGAGTATGTGTGGAGTTAGTATCAGTTTCATCACCAAGTAATACTTCAATGAGTTCCCCGTTCTATGACTGAGCACGTTGGATTTAACTTTTCCATCAGATATTGGATCTGCTGGGTCATAGAAGCTTTCATAATTTTCTTTACTTTGTCGATAAGAGATTAATGTATACCTTCTCTCAATTCTTCGTTTCTTTGATAGTGTAACTTAATTGACTTTCTAACTGCAACATATCTTTTTGGCCGCTTGTATTATGCTCGCATGAATATGTAACATCACGAGCACGAATTTCAAGGGTTGCCTGGCCATTAAAAAAACTTTAGATTCAAAGTGGCCCTATCAAGTAAGAGCTTTTGTGTAAAATGTGATTTTTTCTTTTTGGTTATGGGTTCTGATCATCTGTCCGCTCTTGATTGTGGTAGATAATGTGATTTTAGGCTACGAAATGAGCTTATAGTGTTGGTTTACGGGTGTGTGATTATGTTTTTTTCGCTACCTAGTTGGTGAGGATTCACTGGAGAAGCGCACACCTTGGATGGACCCGGGAAAAGGTAAGCCAACTGCCAATGATCATGTGCTTTAGTTTACATTTCGTATAATCTATCTGCTGATGTTAACACTTCAAACTTAGTTGACGTGATTACTGCATACTATTTATGAACCATTTTTCCTCCGGCGTTTAGCCATTAATGACAAAACCGCTTCGGCGTTTTCAATCTTTGATCTCTCAAATTTTAAATTACTTCTTGTCTTTATTTATGTTAGATTAGATGCTTCTTTTTGAGAAACTTCCGGGCATGAAAGAGACTTGCGTTTTCCCCCTAGTTGTTTAAGCTTTCTAAAATAGCTGTGTTGGCTATTGCCCAAGGTGCTAATTATTAGGTCAATCAACTGGCCTCGCTTAACCGTCATATTATTGATGTGTCTGATTTGAAATTTAGACAAGATGATGAGACCTTTTTAGTTGGCCTCTTGACAGAATTGGGAGGGAAGATGCAGCGGTGGCGTTGAGAAACAATCCGACATCAATATAGGAATAGGATGTTCATTGGTTGTTAGGTCATTTAGTAAGAATAATTTGATTGACCGATTTGCCTATCACGTTAAGTCAACTTCCTATTAGTATAGCTTATGGAGGGGAAATCCCATTCAAGTTCTACCCGACGGAAGACTTAATATCATGTATATTTCTATGCTGATGTTCCTCATACTCTCATAGAGTCATAGACAGCCATTAACATAAAATTGAACTTAGTATTCTAGCTACTTTTTCTTTTCATGAATTTGGTGCTTGTGCCATTGGAGTGAGTGGTAGATTGATCAAATTTGTCGAATGTCAATGCAGGTCTTTCACCTCATGATTGGTCTCTCTAACCTGGGTAAGATAATGATCGTTTTCTCTCTGTGTGTGTATGTGAATATGAGTGATTTATTACTTGTGTTGTTTTACCATTCATTATCAATACCTGATGTCTATAAAGAGATTTTTGCTCAAAGCTGACTGGGGGTAAGGTGTATGCAGAATTTCATTTCTAATAACAAAAATATTGTTTCCAACCATCCTTTAACTGAAAACGTGACGACCATCTCACGGAAGAAGGTTATAGGGTTTTACAAGCCATTTTGATTTAGTCTAATATATCCCAAGGCCTATAAAATAATTAATCAAACATTGGCGGGGTTTATGTCTTCAATGTCCGTGAAAAATTAATTAACTTCCTGCTTTAGTTATTTCACGTTTCTAATTATCTTTCCTTTGGTGTATCAATGAATACCATGATTAATACGGAGTATATGTTATCTGACTTTCCATTTAGAACATACATGTGTTGAACTACGATATACTTGTATGATATGAAAACCCTTGAGTGTGTGCTCTTGGTTAAACCATGTGTCCATGTTACTGGCATTGAGCCACTGAGTGGCACACTATTGCAAATTGTAATCTTTAACGTCCTTTCCGGATATTTTTGGTCCAAGTGCTTGGATCATTTACTGTAGTGGTTGCGATTTAGCTACTTTTTCTGGCTTACATTTTGGCATTCATGAGGACATATGTGGTTTGTCCATGTTCTGTGCGCCTGTTCTGGACTGCGGGAGTTTATAGCTTATTAGTTGTAAGATTTTGTAAGCCTTTATTTGATTGAGCAAAATTCGAAATAATTGTCTCTTTGGCAGGATACGTCGGTTATTTTGTACTGACACTCATTGCCACATGTGAGGGATGGTCATGGTGGTCTAGCTCTTATGGCTTTGTGGTTATGGGTAAGAATTGAACTCATCTGGAACATGCTTTGCTTACTCCCAAGAATATATAATACTTTGACTGACAGTTCGTTTTTCTTCCGCAGCCTTCCCTAAGATCCTGTTCTTTGCTGCATTTCTTCTTCTCCTATCATATTGGTATGTTATTTGTTCTAGTTTTGGAGTAACTATATTGTTTAAAGTTGTTCGTAGTCTTATTCTTTGGTGATTGTTGCTCGATAGTCTCATTTATGTTTGACTGTAGCCTCAGCAAGTAATTGTACTTGCACTTGCGTATTTTTGGTAATTTTCTGTGTATATTAATAAGCATTTCTATGTTGTTACTTGTAACGGACCAAGTCTCATTTTTGTTTTCTTATTAAGGCGAGGTACAAAATCTTGAGCGGGGGAGGGGTTATATAGGGCATGGTATTAAATTTGACACCATATTGCAACCAAGATATTTAAGTGTTTAACAGCTACCAATCTACCATGACTGCTTTTGGGGGTGGGTACCAGTCGTATTTATCAAGCAACTACCAAGACTAGCCGTGACTACTAATTCAGAAACCAAGTCACAAACTGAGATTTAAAGCCATGATTTGTGCATGTTTCTTGTTGGTTTGAAGCGTGCAATTAATGTTTTTTTTCCTTTAATATAAGACATCCATATTAAGCTAGTGAATTAAACCTCCTTCAATCCGTAGTTATCAGTACATTTTTCCTTTTCCATTATTTTGTTAAAATTATTTTCCGTATACTTTTGATTGTTTTATTCTTTTTATTTTTTTCATCTTTAAATTATCAACTCCATTGATATTTGACACCGTCTTTTCTTATATCTTTTTTATATGGCATGTTTATTATATTACAGGGTGGATCTCTGCCACCAGGTTGATGATGATGATGAGGATGATGAAAGTACTTCTTCCACTTTGTTGGATAAAGCTACAAGTAAGGCAGCCTCATCAGATATCGACAGTGATCAGAAATGTCTTCCTATTCCTTCGATTAATGTTGGTGGCCGGCAAAGAGTGGTTATTTTGGTACATTGCTAACTGTCTTTATGTCGAGCTTACTGTAGTACCAGATTTCTTTTTGTTGATTGAATTAACTTGAAATGATTTATTTTTTCTTGGACAAGGTTACGAGTATCGTTTTCGTGACAATGATTGCATCTGCTGTGCTAATATGGATTGGAATGGGAAAGAACCCGGTTGATTCTTCAACAGTTGCTCGGGTATGTGCTTCTAACTAATTCTTCATCTAATTCGCTTTTATATGCCCTATCATATACTTGTATTAGTGATGAACTAGAATAATAATTTGAATATAGCCTCTCAACATTGCAGTTAAGGTTCGAATTCTCTCTCTGCATTCGCCACACTCATCCTGTTTTCTTTTTCTTATCAAATCATCCATCAACAAACTTCCAATTTGAAAACCACAAATGCCCATTTAACCCTTAACATTGGGGAAAGAAGAAGACGACTACGGTGGGATTCATATAGAATGAAGCGAGGTCGGGTGGGGATGGCGTCAGTTATGACTTATGAGGGAATTATGAGTGGTGGGATGTTTCTGTGAGAGGTCCAGGAAATGGGAATGCGATGTTGGTTGATATTGGCTAGTGGCTACGATGGGTTGGTGGCTGATTGTGGTGGGGTGAGGGAGAATAAGGTTGGGGGTAAGGGTCATAAATACCTTAGTAACTTCAATAACTTACCATTGCAGGAAGCGAGAAGAATCATTTGAAACGTCCCAAAATAGAATACAAAGAATCAAGTGAAATGGAACTATGGAAGTATACATAAATTGACTCCAACCTAACTTGTCTACATTTGTGTTTAATATCTTACTTATGCAAGCTAAGCTTTGCTCTTGCTTCATTACTACCTATCCTTCCTTTTCCCTTTCTCCGTTTTACTTCCCCTTCTTTTACTTTGTAACACTCTTATTTCTGTGATTGAATTTCTATTATTCATGGGGTTTACGTAGATAATTTAGCTTAGCAACTACGAAGTAATATGCAAATAGAAGGACTGACTGTGAGCCCTCTTATTATCAGTCAACTTTTCGCTATCGGTACTCCTTCACTGAACCAATTTTATTCTTTTATCTTTAAATTTTCCTTGCTCATTTATATTTCTTTCTTCTTTAAAGAAGCCATATCAAGTCATTCTTTTTCCCCATTTTTTAACGGGGTCCCCACTTCTTGCTTAATGGAAAGAAGGTAAAAGTCGACTTTGTTCTTTGCAAGGGTAGATTATGTTTCTTAAATGAACCGACTTCTTGAGTAAAAGTGTACTTGAGAGAAACTGCTAATACCTAAAACATTGTTGAGCACTTTGGAACACACGTTGGCATGGTTATCTGGTTCTTGTTTCTTCCATTGGGGTTCCTAGGCAGAGCATAAGGAAAGGCGCGGTTAGAAAACATGCTGGAAATAAGATGATTGGTTTATTAAATGAGTTTTTTGGAGCAATGGTGAAAAGGGGGCGGGGTAGTGATGGACTGACGATTGAGATAAGTCATTACGAATGAGGGGTTCAGTTTAAAATGGTGACAATATTCCATCGAGTTGTATGCATTTTTCAAAATATGTGAGGGAGGTTTTGAAAAATGCGTACAATTTAATGTGACAAAGGAAGTAACAAACATAGTTATAAGACCTTTGTTTGGACGAGATTCCTTGAATTTGAGATACCATTACTGTTTTTCAGATACGATGGGTTCTTATTGCTTGTCCCATCTTCAATATCCCCTAGGATAGAATATCTGTAGTTCTCTGGCAAGGGAGCCTTATTAAGTATATCTAGGCGAGGTTGTTTAAGTTTGCTTTATTATCAAGTTTCATGGACCTCCTGATAGTTCCTAGTTACACACGTATAGCCATTACTGTAAAGTTACTTGGATTTTAAGAAAGAATGGATTCTTAAAATCTTAAGGGATTGTGTGTGTTGTTGCAACACTAGTTCTGTTTTGGGCCTTTGGCCTACAAGTCTAGATTTCATTCATCAATAAAACTGCTTTTAGAACTTTTTGTTGGTGAACTTCTAATATCAATCACCAATGATGTGAGAACGACTTTAGCAATGCTGCAGGTCTATGTGGATATATTTGCAATCGGAATTCTTGTGTTAGGAGGAGCATTAGCTTGTTACGGTGAGCATTTACTCTTTTGTAATGATGAAGGTTTTGTTATGCTTGTCTTCTAAATGAGGATAATTGTGTATACATGCCTCCGTGTAGGGAATAATATTTTAGAGACAAACATGAAACATGTAGTTTACTGATTTACTCTGCAGGAGATTGACAGCATATTTTTACTAGGCGTTTTTTTAAATGTTGAGATTATCCGACAATTGCGTACTGATTCTGGAACATTTGGTAGCTTTTGGTGAAGAGACTAATTGTGAAGAGTTTTAGGACTTCTCGCGTCCGCCCACATGGTATTAAATTGGTTTGAGATTTGATCTCGAATAGGTTGTCTAGGCTGATGATGTTCGCCAAAATTTTATCATATGCAGTATTATAATTTTAATTGTGAGGAGTAGTGGACGAATTGTCTCTCGAATAGGCCGCTGAGGTTGTTCTCGGTCATTACACTATAATTGCGGCTGTTACCGCCTTAGAATGTGGTTGCAGACTTGCAGTAATCTGCACCTTGATAACTCGGTCGCGAATTCGCAATATGGTGTCACGGCCAATTTTTGATGCCATAGTTTCTTCTATACTACTTGGTCTATTTGCAGTAAATGTTCTACACTTCTGATCACTTCTCAATTTTTTCAATTATGATACAGCCAAATACTCAATATATTTGGACTTCAGAAAATTATGAAATTAACAGAAAAGGCTCACTGAATTATGTGGACTTATATACAGTGAAGTAGCAGTCAAATTGATGCAACACTTCACGCAATTTTAATTATGGGTCACCAAGAAATAGGTTTTTTGTGTTCGACATTTGTTAAAGATGCGTAGATCGGATTCCAACACCCTTGGAGGCATTAGGGTAATCTTGTTGCTCTCATCATTTTTCGTAGACGGGACTCAGAACTATGTTTTCATATTGAATGTACTTATTTGTGGTTTCAGCCTTGATGACTACGCCTCACTTTTTCCTTGACCTTTCTTTCTGTTTTCTCTCATTCCTCCTTTTAGTATTCTATTTGTCTTGTTCCACGACTCTTTTTGTTCTCCTGTCGTTTCTACTTTCTACATCTTTGGAGCGAGATTTCTAATTAAACAGACTTATACACCTTAGACTGCGGTGGACCGGTGGTTCATATGTCGAGGGAAATATTAATTTCTCATCTTTGGCCTTTGTAAATATTATGGACATCTTAATCCGAGGTCCAGTACTTTGTTTGTTGCTGTTGTTTGCCCAATTCTGTAGATGAGATTTTTGCAAAATTTCTAGTGTGCGTTATATTTTCTTGTATGTTTTCGGTTCCTTGTCAGTCTACACTATAGACAATAGTATTGGGCTTGTTTTTCCAATTGATAATTTGTGAGTTTGAACTTTTCTTAATCGGAAGATAACATGTGTTTGCCTCAGTTTTTAAAAGTTTTCTTTTTTTTCATGTCACAATGAGAAAACCATGAACGGATTACAATGGGTATGCTTATGGAGTTATGGATATCACGAACCATTTTATGCATGCCATATTGTTTTCTTAGGACTCTGTCTTGTTGAATATCGTCAATTCCATGTTTAAATTGGTTCAGAATCCATTGCATTTATTTACCAAACTCTCTGTCTGCGTTCCTGAAATTTATACTGGCATTTTGGTTTGTCCTAAACAATGAATTTCATGCAGGACTACTATTGTACTTGAAGATGAGCAAAGTTAGGTCTGAAGGAGCTTTGTCAGAGATGTGGAAGGTATGTCTAATTTTGGGCTGCTTATATTTGTCTGGAGGGAAAGAAAAGTTGGTGAAATATGGAAGCCGATCCATAAGAATGGGTCACATGAGGTGTATTAGAGGTGCTTCGAGTAAGGAGGTGCCTCTATTTCTGCATCTCTACAGACAATTAAACTGAAGATTAAACAATAATACCTAGTTGTCAAGAAGCAGATAATGAGTAGAAATAGGCTAATCCCGCACATGCACACACCAGTATTAGAGGTGCTTCGAGGCGATGAGGGCGCACATGTTCTGCGAGGTCGGAGCGCGGTACAGCGCGGTACCTAATGCACTCAAAGCACACTAGCCTGGGGAAAAATATAGTGCAGGAATTCCCAATTTTTTTCTTTTTAGATTTCAAAGAAGTGAAATCATGGATAAATGGGCAAAGAAAAGGGCACAATAAGAACTAGAAGAATCGTATGGATATTGCACACTAGTACGCTTACAGACTTAACAAGCACCTCTCTAGTTGCGTCTTGTGCCATTTTGAATTGGAGAAGTAAAGGGATGAGTTCGTTGTAATGATGACGGAAGGGATACACTAGGGTTCAACACTTCAACTGCATTCATAGTGCTCTTTTCATGATTTCCCGTTTTCCACTATGACTACTAAAACCTGCTCTTCCATAAAAGGATTTCTTTTGCATTAATTTGACTAGAATATCACGGTTCTATTGCGAATTTATCCAATCCAGTATAACTGTGTCAGACTGATGTGTATTTATCCTTGTAACTTCTTAATACTCAGGTCACAGGTCTTGCCGGAGTATCTCTCATATGTTTCACGACTAGTGCCATGATAGCTCTTTTCAGTGATATCCCGGTATGTCTTGATTTTACTTGGTTAATCATACAGAGTTCTTTACATGCCAATGCTTTTTTGATGTTCGTGTGTACTTGCTGAAAACTTTTGCTATGATATTGTTGCAGGTTATGTATCGTTGGCACCATGAGCAAATTAGTGGTGTCAGTACTTCTCTCTTAGTGATCCTATACTACTTTATAGGTACTTGTAAATTTTAAGTTGATTGAATTTAACTGATGATGATTACTCCCTGCTATTCAAGTAGAAGTTTACATTTACGTTTGGTGCGGTTTTCTTTAGGTCATGTGAAAAGGGGGTGAGACATTTATTACATGTCAAATCATACCGAAAAAGGGAAACATAAACAACTAGTTGAACATGCCAAAACAGGAAAACATAAACTTCTGGTCGAATAGGAGGGAGTATTAGTTTTTTGTCTGAGGAAGTTTGTGCTTTATATCTTATGGAACATTTGATTGGTTCTATAATTGTTCAAAAGTGGTTTCTACTTGGTGTTTGATAAAAGCAACTTGGGACAGCCACAACGGCGGAACCTTTTCTGGATGCACTGATGCAATTATTGAGAAGGATACTCTATCAGTTATGATTCTTTCTTCAAGGGTGTGTTTGGATAGCACATCAGTAGGGGAGGGGAGGGGAGTAAGGGAGTTCTTTCTTCCGAATCTTTCCTATGTATCCCTTTGTTTCCCTCTCCCTCTATTTCCCTTCTATCAAACAAAGGAATTTCTGTCCCCTTCCTTTCCCTCTAAACATAGGACCATGCATCTAGGGGTTATATACACGTATCTAGGGGTTAGACGATTCGTAGCAAACATGTTAGAGAAAGTGTATTGGATGTTTGCACGCACCTTCAATTATTCTAGAGTAAGTTTATTGCAGTGAATTTCTTATATCAAGGGGATTCTGAGTGGTGTGCTATAAGAGAGGTGCAGCGACAAGCAAGAGTGAGTGTGGTGTAATGCTTTACATCTAAGATCTTTTGACCGAGAGGGCATAATATCAGGTTCTTTGATTGGTTCTTAGTTCCGAGGGTTATCTAGTCACCTAATACTTTTGTAGATCAGTTTTGAATATGTAAGTGCTCATTTTCACAACAAAGACTCTTGTTGGCTCAAGCGAGAGGAACTCAAGGACGAGCATTTGTTGTCTAGGATTACTTATAGATTGCATCCTTAAGGTAGCGACATCATTAAGAAACTTTAGTAGATGTTCATGTCAGCAATTATCATTTTGAGACTGCTTATTGGGAAAAAAAATCGTTTTGAGACTAAGGCCTTCTTGTTCTTAGCCGTGCCATACAAAACCTTATGAGCTTCTTTTGGTCTCGAAACTCTTATGCATACAGGCATGAGTCGTGCTTGAAAACGCATTCTAACTATTGACCTCTTCCACTTCCAGGTTTTTCTGTACCATCAGCCTTTGTATTATGGGTCATGAGGGCTCTACCGCCTTCAAGATTAGCTAACCGATTTGAGGAATCAAGAATAGTGACCTTTATTAGTGATGGGTCCACAAGCCTACATAATCGTCAGCATTGGACAGCTGTAGCGAGTGTACAAAATCAGGTTTTCCCTTTAAACCATTTGATTTTTTTTTTTATTTTTTTTTCTGAAACGAAAATGACTGTGCCCTTTGCTGCATAGGGTTCAAAGGCAAGCCCCATTTAACTCAAATCATGTCTTAAGCAGTCGTGAACTCGTCATGGAGAGCTGTATTGTGCTTTGCAAGAAAAATCTGTTGGTTTGGGAGCCGGAGTCATGATGGAAGCTGATTTGCGGACCCTTAAGGAACTCTGCTTCGCAATCATACGCGTTGTATATAGCAAACCCACCTGCTCCGACGAATGAAATAGCATCGGGGACTTGACCTTTTTTCTTTCTTTGATATCAATAATACTTTTGATATGGTTCTGATGAAATGTGTAATCCAACTGTTGTGGAATGTTGATGTTGTGTATCTTTTTCGTCAATTTTTGACCTGAACATATTTCATCTTCGTTTGATATGGAAGTGCATAATTTTGGCATAGTTCCATTATAATGTGTAGTACTGTAGCAATGTGGAGTATCAGAATGTAATTATCCTTTTCTGACGCTTTTCACTTTGACAAGTATCGGAAATTTGATATCGAGAAAATTCATAATTTTGCTGTAATTCTGTCAAAATTTGTCATATGGAGCAATTGGCTAGTGCAGGACGCTGCCCTTTCATCCATTTATGTACTCCTGAGTCCTGAACAGTTTCGTTTTGCCGTTGGAGCTTATAAAGAATGTATAACCATTTCATAGGGTGATTATAACGCCACATTACACTTTTTATTTAACACCACTTTAGTAAAAACGGTAGTGGATTTATCATTACCCTTTCATATTAGATGTGTGTTTGAAAATATGACTGCCAGATGCCGGCTACAGTAATTGTCAAATTTAATGCTTTAAAAAGACATTTGTAGTAAACACATAAAAGCAAAATTGATTGCCGAAGCAAGGAGTTTAAATAAGAAATTGTCAAGCCGAAAGGTGGGAACATAAGCCACATCGCACACAGTCGTACAAAACACTCAGACAACTTCTAAGCAGTGTTAAACTGAATGATTGTGTTCGCAATGTTGACCACGGTACTCTTCAACACTCTTCCCGTGTGATGTTTCACACAAAATTTCCAAAACAAAAAGCTTCATCTCGGCTGTGAAAGCAAATCACAATGGTCCAAAATCTTTAATCGGCCACAACTGCAAAACTCAAAAGTTAAAATATTTTAGATTAAAAGAGTATAAAATAATGCATAAAAGTTTTTAAGGGAAAAAACTCAACAGAAACAACAGCATTGGAAAACCATATAAGCGAACCACTGTAAGTAACCATCTAACCACACGAGATTTCATCATGTCACGCGCTAAATTGAATGAAACTATGCAGCACGATGTCAAGTGTTCTAAGATCAATGCCCAGGTATACTCGGTCCCATGTTTAGGATAAACTGGTGTCACAAGTTGGCATTAAAAGTAATAGCCATAGATTAGAAAACACATCAGAGTTCCGAACTTTCAAGTCAGTATAAGTCTGTCATATTGAGACAAGCCACCGGGCCTCATACAGCGATACAAAAGGCAAAAAGCTACTGTAGCATGCTGTTTGAAGCGTAAAACAGGATCGGGTGGAAAGAGATTACTTTTTTCACGTGACAGAACAATGCCGTAGCAAAGCAACTATAATGGAGACAGAAGATTATTTTTCTCACTCACCCTCCAAAACACTTTCCCATAGAGAAGACCATAAGGAATGGGTCCAAAAGCTCTTGAATCCCTGGAGTCATATATGTTATCTCCTTGAACCCATACATGACCCTTTGGTACCTATAGGAAAAAAAGGTACATATAAAATATCAAACTGAGGAAAGACCGAAGAAACGTAATTGACATACAAAAATACAGTAAAACAACAGTTTTAAAAAGTGATCGAAACATCAAGTTTAATACTACAGCCTACAGCGGTACAGGCGTACGCCCATTTAGTTATTGCAAGATACATCATGATAAGAAAAAAATCTGGAATGACCTATCCAATGACTGAAAATTTGAATCAACACATTTGCCTCTCTTCAGGCAGACTAGAGAGGTCTATAAACTTAAAGCGTATTATATCACATTCTTTAAACGTCTACACACATGAATTCTCCAGGGCATCAGAAATGAGCAGTACTCCAAGTTATTGAAATCCAACACACGAGATTTCATCAGCAAAGACATTGAATTATTTTTCTATCCTATCAGGACATCCGACATTCAAATTCTTTCCAATTACAAAGCAGCAAGCTAGTTATGACATACTTTTCTCTAAGGTTTTATACGACATAATAAGGCAACAAAAAAATTACATTAAAAAAAGAATTTTGGCTATAAATCTACAGACATCGGAAGTCATAATGGAAGATCTTTGAACCCATTTACAATAGAAGCAAGATTCCCAAAGAAAGTCGAAAGGCACAGTTGTGACATTCTTGATACACTCGAACTTTTTAATCCTCTAATGGCTTTCATTGTAAATAGTTTTTCAAACAAAAGGTCATACCTAGCTCCAGGTAACATATTTCAGTTACTATGAATGAGCCTATGAATACAAAGGTCAGAATATTAAAATAATATAAACATAAGCACAATCAAAACCATTGATTCAACCCCATCCGATGAGGGAAAAAACATCGACCCAAATATCAATATCTATTCCAATTTCAAAAGCAATGATATTTCACTCAATCATACAGAGTATATCACCGGATAGATTCAAAGTTTGAAGTGATGACTTTTACCTATAAAAATAAGTTGCTCAAACTTGTAGTAAGACAAGACCACCTCGAGTTAAACTAATTGGGAATAATAAGCATAAAGGAGAAACAGTTGCGTACCACGACAGTCTTGGATTGCTCACTGTTCTTAGGATCAACAAGAAATGTAACAGTATCATCCGCCTGAGCAATCAATCGCTTTGTAATAACTTTGCTTGGACATTCCGGAGACCGAACGATGACGATATCCCCGGGAACAATTTTCCCAAACCTTGGCGATATACGGTCAACTAAGATTATATCACCGGAGACACTCATTGTTGGAAGCATGCTTGGACCTGGAGCCTTCACACAATCAAGAGATGCAAGTCATGCAATGATACAATTAAAAATTAAAAATTAAATCAACTTTCTTAGATTGTATAAAAAATATGTTGCGCCAGGAGGGAAGAGAGAAAGTATACATAACCAATGTCGCAAATGTGATTGCGAGTGACATAGATGCCGCAAAATACTTTAAATAATGTAATAGGTAGAGTAGAAGCTTCTTTTGCAAAGGTTCGCCATTGCTGGAATAGTATCATTCTTTTCAATTTATTGAGGTACGCATCTACGAGTTCATAGCCTAGCGGTCAGCAATCTGAGAGTTGTGAAATCCTGAAACATGAAATCAAAACTGTAGTCTCATGTGGGCAACAGTAAAGCAAATACTACACAAACCTGGTTAATTCATCAGAATTCGTACAAGGACAAATTATCTTTCATGTATCAGCAAGACCAATCGGCTGTACAATCAAACACAACTGAACGAGGATACAAGACTATAACGATAGTGCAATCAAGTGAAAGGGTCATACAGTCTCCTATTCTAGAGAGTTGGCAAGGATATCTCCCACCTATGACACGATTAGGAATCGGACATAAGCAACCTTACCCCAATGACCATTAGAGTGGTTATTTCTTGATGACCCATTTATATAAGTTAATCAACAAATTTTAAAACAAAATTAAGAAAACCATAATTAATACACTACGGTTAACAATCGCTTGCCCCCTAGGTACTAGTGTACAACATCATGGATGCAAGATTTTCGTAGAGGGCTAGCCATGGAAAATTGGACCTTGCAAACAATGCCAATAACTTGATTCATTTAGTACTATTATTGTTGTTGTTACTCCCTTTTCAATTCAATAGACTAACACAGCATTTACGAACAATGAACATACAGAAATACAATCATCCTCTGAACTTCACTAATACTTTCTTTCTTTCGATCTCAGCCCTCTTACAACCACCACTTAACTTTTCCAAATTACCAAATTTTCAGCTTTAGCACCACCATCCCATCCTTCAGTCAAACCAGAAAAACTCAAGCAATCTAACCTAATATCACTATAGCATCAATTTTTTGACGACATGAAATCGACATCTCCTAATCCAACTGAAAATCCTCTAACCATAAACTACAACATCCTCACTACATTACAACATCTGCTAGAACTCTTGCATTTCAACCAAACGAAGTGATATTTTTACTTGATATACGGTACACAAGCCGGCTTCAATTAACAAAACAACACATGGACCGAATATAATTCATTCCTAAGCAACTATTAAAGCCTTCTTAGATCAACACCTCTAACCTACACCTCTTCTAACAAATGCCACCATATCTTACCTCCGTCCCAATCATTTGTTTACGTTTGATTAAAATACAACTTATAAATACAGTAATAAAATACGTAAACAAACGATTAAAACTAATTATTTAATGTTTCAGATTACTTTGACTTTAACAATTCATCATGATCTTTAAAATTTCAGAAACCAAACAATTGAATTGAATATAATTGAATGCCAATTGCATCATCCAAATATTGTTCTGATAATCAATAGAAGTGATTAACACAATACATAAAGGGCAATCAAATTCAAACAACAAAATCAATTTTATGAATACAGTACAAATTAACAGACATACCGTAAGAGATGCGGGAAAAGAATTGGAGACTGAAATTACCCGAAATTGACGGGATGGCGGGCGTGGTATTGCTAGGAATTGAATACATCCGGTCCATATAAGAAATTGGGCCTAGATTATTTTGAACTCGCTTCATTTGAGTTTGCCTTTGTGCACATTAGTTTGGTTTGAGTCGAGTTATTTCGGTTTATATAAGTTTCGATTGTGTTAAACCCGGTTAGACAGAACCGAGAATATTACAATCCAAAACCGACCCGACCCCATGAAGACCCGTAACACGACATAACCCGATGATCAGTGACCTGAACCGGACCCAGACCCACCTGAGACCGACCCGATTAAATTGATGACCTGACAATTATTATTAGTGCACAATGTATACTCCGTATAAGAGGTGGTGTGATTTCGCTAGTACACCACCACTTGATAAAAAAAAGTAACAACCGTAAGTGTAGTGGTTTCTTTAAACGCAAATTCCCATTTAAGACGGTTATACTCCCTCCTACCCATAACTAATGTCCCCCCATTGTCCCCCCATTTGCCAATTTTGTTTACCCACACAAATGTCCCATTTGACATATTTATGACTCTTCTACCCTTTGCTCTTTTC
>JAYMSF010000497.1:0-15586 GCA_036897335.1 Silene vulgaris | reverse complement strand
AATCTCATACCCACCTCCCCCCTTGGGTATGAGAAACCCATACCTCATGGGTTTGAGGTATGGGTATGAAACCCCTATTTTTGCCAAACAAACACCTAGTATGGGTTTGACTCATTCCAAACCCATACCTCATACCTTTTTTGTTTGAACCAAACACGTCCTGAAAGGTTTGTACTATATACGGTAGTTGAAAAGTGAAAGGTTTGTCCTACATACGGTATACTTCGTAAACGTGACGGACTAGCTCAGTCAGGTACACCTGGCGGCTGGCCCTCTACTTGAGACCTAAATATCATTGGTCGTTGTGTTAGTACCCTAACGAGTAAGGTAATAACTAATCAGTGGTACGTATGTATAGATCAACCTTTAATAACGGTCTATAAATGGAAGGATTCTAAGAGAAGTAAAAATTAGATTCCTTTAGTTTAGTAAAACTTAGGTGAATCGAAAGAATAAAAGGATAAAATGGATTAAGATTAGGCTCGTAGAAGACTTGTTTAGTAATCACATTTGTAAACTACTCGGTAATGAAAAGCAATACGTAGTGAACTAGTGTCTGATCATTCACATACATGCACGCTTATTTCCGTAAATAGAAGATTATCCCTATGATCAAATTGTTCGTTCTACGAATGTATTTTCTCCTGATATAGTTGAATCAAATTTCTTTTTATATAAAGTTATAAACTACACGAACAGTTGAATCAAATTGTTCGTTGTATGAACAAATTTCTTCCAAGTACATAAATACATAACAAATAACCGATATGGAAGAAGTAGATATTTTCAATGTTAGTAATAATAATCTCACGTATTGTAAGGATCTTTTATCAAAAAAGATTCGTACGAACATCATAAATGCGGAGGTTAAGTTAATAGTATACTAAATGAGGTTTATTATTAGCGTTTTGTATTAAGTATGAAATAGTAGCTCCCACACTTAATGTGATTGTTACAAAATTCAATAATCAGTTATTCGAATAAAGGAAGTAAGGAACACAATTCAACATAAAGACTTTTGTCAAGCTGCTTACCAAAAGGAGAAATCCCAAACAAGTACATATTTCCACCACGCAAAGGAAAGATATATACAAGTTTTTGCACAAAATCCACCGTTCGAACTGTTGGTCGCCATGATGATAAATTTACAAAAAAAGTCATGGCCGCTAGTAACTAGCAAACTATTCTCTCTGTTCCGGTCATCTGTTTACCTATTTTATTTTGGTGTTTCTTAGAGAATTGTTTATCTTTCTAGTTTAAGAACGCTATTAATTGATAATTTGATCATTCACACTTAATTTGGACCAGTTGTCATCTAATAATTGATTATATCCTCTCCTTTGTTCTTGGTTTTTGTACTAAAATCAAAGATAAACAAATGACTTAGATGGGAAGAGTACATTTTTAAGCAGTAGACAATGTATGCAACAAGAATAGTCTCGAAAAAGGAACACTTAGCTGGTCCATTAAGTGAAGATGAATCTTAATTATACGGAGTATTAATCACTAACCACCGTGCCCGGGCCCATATTAAGTGAACAATGTATGCATATGGATCCAAACCTTGTCACTATTCCTTTTCCAGGCCCAACTCCTAGACTCCAAATGCTAAAGGATGGGCAATGATTTGGCATTGAGACTCTTCCTAATGCGTTTGTTGTCTTCATAGGCAACCAACACACTTTACATAAGCTTGCATCCTAGACGTGATTAAAACTTAAAAGTGGTTTAGTGGTTGGATGTGTTACTGACTGACACTACTGCCTATCTGAGTGTTTGCATCTCCTGCTCTCCAAAAAAAAGGTGGGTTAGTGGATAAGGCCAGACACAAACAAAGTGAAGTTATTTTTGCCCCCATGAACAAGTGGTTTCTACAAACACGTTGTATTAACAATCTTATTGGTTTCTACAAACACGATGTATTAACAATCTTATTTTGTTGGTCGGCCGGACCATGTTTAATTGATCGAGATGGTCATTACTCGTGATCAATTGTATTGCATATGTTACTAGAGTGTGGGAAGCGAAAAGCTAAGGAGTGAAGTACATAGAGCAGTAACAAATCCAAGTGAAGCTTGAACAAGTGCAACCTTTTTTATTCACTAAAAACAAACGTCAATCCTCCTAAATTCATGGCCTTCCAACACAACGATCATTTCACATGTTTTGTAAGGTTCAACCGTGGTGGAATCCATTCGCTGTTCTTGAACCTTTTTAAACATACTGTTAGCATAAAATAGAGTAATGGGATAAAACCATATGAGTACTATATTTGATGAATTGATCTTACCTTGTAACACTTCTATTAACAAAGACAAAGAATAACCTTTTTGGCATGTTCGTTGATTGATATTCAATATAGTCAAGGTATATACACATGCTTGAAATCAAATACTCCGTGATTATTAAAATTGGCTTATGTTGAAATAAGTTATACGTAGTAATTGAACTCCAGAATTTTTTTGTTTTATATCTTTCAGATTAGAAATAATAATTGTGCAATCTTTATCCCAGAGACGAAGATAGACCCAAGTCTTCTAATCAGGAATAGTGTTTATAGATATAAAACTTCGTTTGAGACTAGGGGGACCCAAAATCGGCATGGTCAGGCCGTGCCGGGTGGAAGTGGCCCAAAACGGGCCTGAGGGCTGAGTAAGGTCAAGAAGCGGCTTCCGGTCAAGGCGGGACCTGGTGGAATTCGCTCGACCCGAGTCCAGGTTGCCAGGCGCGGTAATATAGGCCGGGTAAAAAACAACCCTATCAAATACGCTATACAACGATTTTACGCAATAATTACTCCGTATCTTTTACCGCCCTCAAAAAAACCATGTTGGTATTACGCTATTACCCCTAGGCCCCAAGAACAACTGAACATCGTCGTCTCAGTCTACAGAGCATCGAATTACAAGAAAACAAAAGTGCAACGAACTCCCAGGTTTCCCTCTTTCTTAATTCCATCCCCAATTCAAATTAGGGTTTTTCGCATTACTCTCGATTTTCATTTCTCATCGTAATTCCGACATAATTCATTAATTCCTTTGTTTTTATTAACCGAAAAGATGTATTTTTTCGCAAATTGTATTTCACCTAAACCCTAATTAGTATAGTATTGCATTTTGCATGTTCATTTTCCCCAATTCATACGAACAATGTCGATGTTGATTCTGTCCAATTAAGGTTTTTGTTTCTTCGTGCAGATTATTAACTGTACCTGAGAAATTGATGTCAATTGCTTGATTAGAAATCATGGTGAGTGATCGATTATTCGATTAATTTTACTCTGATTATAGTCAATTTTGCGATTTTTTGGGAGGATTTTGATTTTAATTTTGACTTTTGTGTTTCTGTTTGTGGGTTTTGATTTGAGCAGTCAGATATTAGGAAATGGTTTATGAAGCAGCATGACAAGAGTAATGGCAGTGCTGCTGCCAAGCCGGCGACCAGTAAGCCCTCATCTGAAAAACCCGCTGCTTCGCAAGTCGATAAAGCGGTAGGTGAATTGAATTTTATTTAATCTTTGTTGTATTGTTTGAGCAGCATGGATTTTTTCTTATTAAGGTTTCATTTAGGTATTCTGATGTTTTTGACTTTCATGATTTCGATGGTTTGATTTTAAATTATCGAATTTGGTTTCGTTATTATAACTTGCTTTGGCAGTTAGAGTGATCGAAACATAAAATTTGGACTTTTCTAGTGGTTTCCTTTGAAATTAATCTTGTTGAGGTGGGGTTTGTTGAAAAGATTGTGTTTTGATTATGAAGGTAAAACAGGGAGAACAAGAAACAGCTAGAAGGAAAACGAGCAAGTATTTTGAGAAAAATCAAGAGAAGGCGAAAGTTGAGACGGAAAAGGCGCAGACTCCTGCCAAAAGGAAGGTTCACATTGTAGAGGAGGATGACGATGATGATGACTTTGCTCCCATTAGTACTAGAAAAAAATCAGTTGATGCTAGTCCTAGTAAGAAATCAGCTGATACTAGTTCTAGTAAGAAGTCAATTGATGCTACTCCTAGTAAGAAATTAAAGGGCAGTTCAGGAAGAGGTATTCCACAGAAAAAGGTGGAAATTAAAGAGCGCGATGAGGAAGTTGATGACGAGGAGAATGAAACTCCTGTCAAGTCTGCTGGAAGGGGTCGTGGAGGGAGAGCTGCATCAACCCCCTCAGCTGGTGGGAGGGGACGTGGAGGTGGTGGACGTGGTGGGTTCATGAACTTTGGTGAAAGGAAAGATCCACCCCATAAGGGGGAAAAGGTATTAATATTGTGCATGTGGTAGCTAGTTAACTACTACTTTGGAAGGGCATCATTTTTAGTAGTTAGTTGGTGTAATTAATGTTACTCTTCTCACATTCACTGTTCCTCTCGTCCAGGAAGTTCCTGAAGGAGCCCCTGATTGTTTAGCTGGATTGACCATTGTGATATCAGGAACACTTGACAGGTATAGTCTTTAACTGCTTAATGGTTGATAACTGGGTGTGGTTCTCTGCTTGTGCACTTTCTGCTCCTTCGTACTAGGCTCATAACATGTCGAGTCATTTGTTTTTTTCTAACGTTTAACAGTTTGGAGAGGGAAGAAGCAGAAGATTTGATCAAGCGTCATGGAGGCCGTGTTACTGGATCTGTCAGCAAGAAAACGGTCTCCATATTTCACTCTCTTTTCTTTTACGTTATTTTCTTCTGCTTCTGGAGGACCATCAATCAGGCAGTAGTCACTGATTTTAAAACGAATGTTATGTTTTCCAGAATTATCTTTTGTGTGATGAAGACATTGGAGGGCGGAAGTCTGAAAAAGCCAAGGAACTGGGGTCTGTTTTCTGATATTGGATGGGTTGTTTCTTTTGGATTTGATTGGTACTAACAATATTTTACTTTGTCGTACAGAACACGCTTTTTAACAGAAGATGGGTTGTTTGAAATGATCCGGAAAAGCAAAAAGTCCAAACCATCTGGTCAAGACATCTCTAGAAAAGCTCCTGAAAACACTCCCACTCCGACTAAGAAAGCATCGCAGAATCTGGAAGTGAAAAGTATGCAAACGCCTCTTGCCACATAATTATTGTTTTGCTTTTAACTATTTGTGCTGCCCTGCATGGGGTTGAGCAGCTTGGTAGCTCGCAATTTGTTAGATGCTTTGGAAACTCTCTCTGTTTTTTTCCCCTTGTCCTTGGAATAAGAGTGCATGTTAGGTAAATAAGCCGTTTGATATGTTACTATTGTCGTTACTATTTCAAGTTGGATACAAATTGTCTTGGACTCTTGGCAAAACAAACCTTAACCCGAAAAACTGAAAAGTTGATCGATAATATATGAATTGACAACCAATGACTGAAAAATTAAGCAACCCAAAAATTTGATTTAACCCTAACGGAATCAAAATTAACTGAATTTGGCTTTGCCAAAATAAACCCAGATTTGAGTAACACTGACCTGAATTCAACCTGAACTGCTTTAACCTGAATCAATAGCCATTTACTTTAAAATGCTTTGACTAATATACATATGATAGAATATGTTTTGAAGGTGGACACAATTCGTCCACATTTAAATTATTGTGAATTTTCTATTGTAGAAGATGATGGAGGAAGCTCTGCAACTAAAAGTATGGTTGTTAAACCTGCTGCTGGTCCTTCTCCTGCAAAGCGAAAAAATTTGTCAAAGGAAGGAGCTTCCTTGACATGGACAGAAAAGTATAGACCAAAAGTTCCAAACGACATAGTGGGCAATCAAGTGCTTGTATGTCCCTACATTTTGAGCCTGTGCTTGTTTTTTTTTTTCTTCATATTTGTTGGGCGTGTGAATTCTTTTGTTGCTTGCTACAGGTTAAACGCCTGCATGATTGGTTGTCACATTGGGATGAGCAATTTCTTGCTAACAATAAAGGAAAGGGGAAAAAGAAAAATGATTCTAGTGAGAAAAAGGCTGTGTTAATGAGTGGAAATCCTGGTATAGGGAAAACAACATCTGCAAAGCTAGTTAGTAAAATGCTTGGCTATGAGGCAATTGAGGTACTTATTTGTAAACTGTCCTTTTATATTTAACAAGAGCTGTAAGTGTTTCTTGAGTTGTATTTTAACGTCTGTTTCTGGTATTCTAATTGCCAATAGGTTAATGCCAGTGATAGTCGTGGAAAGGCTAACTCCAAAATTAATAAAGGAATTGGTGGAAGCACGGCAAATTCCATAAAAGAGCTTATTAGTAATGAGGCACTTGGTGCCAATATGGATAGGTTGGTTTTTATGTTTTTTGATCCATTATGTTCCATTATTTTCTAGAAAAACTAGTGGAAGAACCTTCATTCCATTGTTTTCATTGCTATAGTGCTATAAGTTAATGAGATTAAAATTTTAGGTCAAAGCACCCTAAGACTGTTCTGATTATGGATGAGGTTGATGGCATGTCTGCGGGTGATAGAGGTGGTATTGCGGACCTGATTGCTAGCATCAAGGTCTCCAAGATTCCAATTATCTGCATCTGTAACGACCGCTATAGTCAGAAATTGAAAAGCCTTACCAACTACTGTGAACAGTATAACTACCGAAAGCCCACGAAACAGCAGGTGTAATTTCTGATTCTGAAATTGCGTGTGTGATTCTTTAGTATGTAGCCTTTGTGAGTGTCTATTTTTATCTTTTTTTTATTCCATTAGAAAAAAACAGCAAAAAATAAATATTTCTACTAGATTTTGAATTTTGACATGATAATATGATATGCATGAGCTCTTTACACCTATTTTTGTAGTCGATTGATTGTTCAAATAAGTATTTTGTGTGATCCTTTTGCGGCCTCTCTCAGCTTCTAATTGTGCTAAAAGCAAGAAACAAAGAGAGTAGCTGTCAAAGAAAAATGGGAAAATTGCCAAAATCCCATGCATACTTCTATTTTATTTGCAGTATGCAGCGAGTGAAATTTGATAGTTTAGAATATGCCCGCTCAAAGCTCTCTTAAGAAATAGTTATTTTAAAAGAAAACGTAAAATAAAGGACATTGAAGTGACATTGTTTCTTGTGTATGACAGATGGCCAAGAGGTTGTTACAGATTGCAAAAGCTGAAGGGCTTCAAGTTAATGAGGTATATACTTATTTGACATACTTTATGCTTCCCCATTCAGTTCCTATTGTGTTGTTTGTGGCTCCCATTTTCAGGCATACTATTTTTGGTTTATTTTTAACTGTTGCCTGTTATTTGACTGATTTATTTTTGCAAATGTAGATTGCTTTGGAAGAGCTTGCAGAGCGATGTAACGGAGATATTCGCATGGCCGTAAACCAGCTACAGTATATGAGTCTATCGATGTCAGTTATTAAATATGATGATATTAGAAAGCGACTTATTAGCAATGCGAAGGACGAAGATATCTCTCCGTTTACAGCTGTGGACAAGTATGTCAATATTATCCTTTTTCTCATCATTGTATTGGCTTCTTAATGTATGTTTAAAATGTGTCCTCCAAGATACTCCTTTTATCAGTTTATGTTTTGCTTTACTATGGTTTTTTCTGCAAAGAAGCAAATTTATTATAGCCGCAGCTTAGGATTTATTTGCTGTACATTGAATCTTCTGTGTTCTTACCTACTCTACAAATTTTCTGGTAAATCTTGCCAGGCCTCTCATGATGCCTATGTGAACTGTATGTTTTTATGTGTTTTTTGGTGCTGTTGTGCGGTTGTAATTCATTTTAGTAGACGCTGTAATTCAGTTTTGACTTCTGATTATGCCTTTTACCGCTAAACCCTTTTGTAGTTGAAGATTTGTAGACTTGTAATGCAAACATAATTTCAAGTCTTTGGGTTATCAACACCCCGTTCTATTAGCCTTGCTTGCATATTTATAACGAGTATAATTGATGCAAACGAGGACGTTGTAGGTTGTTCGGCTTTAATGGTGGAAAGTTGAGGATGGATGAAAGAATAGACTTGAGTATGAGCGATCTTGATCTGGTTCCCCTTCTGATCCAGGTTTGCTCTTTTTTTTCTCTCAGTGTTCCCTCACTGACTAACTTGAAAAGTTGATGCTTATTGATAATTGATGGACTGAGGAATTAATAAGAAAGTTCTTATCTGATTAAAAACTGTCATGGTCCCAGCTGTATCGCTCAATATTTCATCTATTGCTTTAATATGGATGTAAGCATGTGTCTGTTTTATTTTTATTGGCGTTATTCTGATTAATTTACCAAACTGTTCATGAAATTGCTCAATGTGCAGGAAAACTATATTAATTTTCGACCCAGCTCTTCGGGGAAGGATGATAGTGGAATGAAAAGAATGGACTCTCTTGCGCGCGCTGCTGAATCAATTGCTGATGGAGATATTATTAATGTTCAAATTAGAAGATACCGACAGTGGCAGCTCTCTCAAAGTAGCTCTGTTTGTTCTTGCATTATACCGTAAGCCTCCTAAATTTTTGTTCTCTTATAGTGCACTGTTTGCTAGATGTGGCATCTAACTCCGTAAGCCTCCTATCATTTTGTTCTCTTATAGTGCACTGTTTGCTAGATGTGGCATCTAGGTCCTCGCTTAACCTTTTCCTTTCTCGTATAGGGCAGCGTTGATGCATGGGCAGAGGGAGACATTTACTCAGGTATTATGTTGACTGCTTATTATGGAATTGGATTTACATTGCTGAAGTTTGGAACCACAATAACATTTGGGTTATGCTCTTTCATGTACGAAGTACATGATTTCCCACTTTACCTCTCCCATTTCAATACTCATATTTTTAATTTTATTTTCATTTCAGATCTCTTTCTCAACTTCCTCCCTTTACTCCTGCGACCCCCACCCTTCCCCACCACCACCACCCCTACCCCTACCATTCACTCCTCCCATTCCCGTGGAAAATTGTGTCTTTCTCTTCTGCCAATTAAGGGCAAAACAAACTGTCAGTAGAGGCACATACAATGTCTATGTTCTTCTCAATTATTAGTACTATGAAAATAATTAGAATCATAAAAAAAAAAACTTATTGTACTCCTGTGACAAATTTCAGAAATTGAGTTACAAATAAACAACCGACAACATCTTGTGTTCTCGAAAGACAAAATTAGGAAAACTCGCTAGTTCAACAGTACCATTCTTTATCGAAGATCTATGTCCCCACTTCCACACCAAATTAAGTGGAATTTTTTTTTGGATTGGATTAACACAATATCCCTTTTTACATCAGACGTTACTTTTGTACAATCATTCAGACTTTGGATTTGTGTTTCTCAGTAAAAATTCGTGTAAATCACCAAATTCTAATTGATGAAATCATAACTATTTATTGTTTAACATGAGAATTAGATGCATAATTGATGAATTTGATTAATTTTTGAGGATAATAGAAAAAAATTGAAGTTTTTTTTTTGTTTTTGAGAAAAAAGGGTAATTTTGTGGAAAAAATATGGTAAAAAGTACATGATTGAATAAAACCTGTCCATGAAAGAGCAATTATTAACATTTACTCAAGGTCGAATTAGTTTTGGCTTTTAAGAAATGTTTAAACATAACTTGCAATTAGGTGATTTTTTTTGCTCCCTTTTGCTGTTGAATGTAGTACATACCATGAAAGGTAAAGATTGTTGGCAGTGAGCAATCTTAAACTAATAAGAGTCATCAATGAATCTGTTGTGGTTGAGTGGTGATGGTTGTGTGAAAGATTTCAAAATTTTTTGCAGGGTGAAAGAAATTTTAACAGATTTGGAGGTTGGCTTGGAAAGAACTCAACAATGGGAAAGAACCGAAGAATCTTAGAGGATCTACATGTGCATATGCTGGCATCTAGTGGCTCGTATATTGGCAGGTAAGTTAGGCTCCTTCCAAGATCTTTCAAGATTTCAATACCACGCGCTGAAGCATGTATTCAGTATTTAATGTCCTACTATATGCTACTGCCTTCCTTCATATTAAAACACTCTTGTTCCACCTTTTTTGTGGGATATATTTTGAATTTGTGGAGCGTTTAGATATGAAGGGAAGAAACCTAATTTAGTGGTTCTTTGTGTGTTGGTAATCATTTATTTTTATGCCTCGTCTTGTTGGATTTACTTTCATCATGTTTGATGTTTGTCCATTTCTATCACGAAGAAATTCATGTCTCCACACGAATGTGTGTGGAGGCCAAGAGGAAGCCCAAGCTTTTGAATCAATTAAAATAAATCCAAATTTTATCTTTATGATCTTTGTTCTCTGTCATTATTCTAATTAATTAACCGTCCTAAAAATATTGACATTTTACTCCTTATTAACAAAGTGTGCAGTCTATCTGCTAGCAGCAGCACATATGTAATTGTCTTCAAATATTAGCATCCATTCATATAACTCACCGCCTATTTATATTCTATCTGCCAAAGCTTGGGACAATTTATCATCACCTGTTAGTTTTATACATCACAAATTCACAGCCATTCTCAAGGGTAAAAAAATCGCACTTGAGCGTTCTCAAGAGCGGGACAACAGTGCAAGTTCATGGTGACTGACTTGATCGTACCGGAGCAGAACTATTTTTGATCGGCATAAAGACATTGGGTGATTGGGAGTGAATGTATAAAATTTTTAACATTTATAAGAATGTGGGCTGGGAAGGGCAAAGTGGAGGGAAAGGATTTGTGATGATGTTTGTGCTCAACTTTGTTTCCCCTTTTCTTCTCTAATCTCGCCTGTTCTTTCTTCTAATTTTCCCTTGGTTTGTTGCGACTATTTGTAAACCTGCTGATAATAGTTTATTATCTTAACTGACCTAAAATTTATTTGGCAATTGGGACCATTCCTTTGGCTTAACATGTTACGCCACACTGATGCAAACTCACACGCATGAAAGATATGTAATTCTCCTACATAAACTATTGTTGTTGGTGTGCAGGGGAACTTTAAGACTCGACTTCCTTACACTTCTTTCTAAACAATTAACCGAACCACTTCGAACTCTTCCCAAGGTCAGGATTAGTTTGTTACATGGGATCGTTTCTAGTTTTATTCTTTGCCACTCGCAAATTAGTGTTTAATATTGTTGGCAACATTGCACCAGGAGGAAGCTGTTAAAAATGTCGTCGAGTTTATGGACGATTACTCGTTAAGTATGGATGACTATGAGACACTTATGGAGCTATCAAAATTTCAGGTTCTGTATTTACGATTGTACCGACAATTATACCTGTGAAGTCATCTTCTAATTTTGGTTTATGTATATATCTAGGGGCATGCAAGTCCGACTGATGGTATATTGCCAGCTGTAAAAGCTGCACTTACAAAAGCATATAAAGAAGGTAGTAGGTCCCGTGTTGTACGAACATCAGATTTGATCACCCTCCCAGGCTTTAAAAAAGCCCCTAAGAAGAGATCTGCTGCCCTTGAGTCTGTTGATGAATTGAATGAGGCAGACGGTGATGTTGATGTAGTAAACGAGGAAGAGAACGATGAAGAAGCAGAGGAATCAGGTGAGTTCATAGCTGAGTTGTGTGTTTATTTTTAATTTTCTAACACCAGATATGTGATAATCACATCTGTCTTAGTAATGTATTCCTCAAGTCTGTATATAGGAATCATCGAGAAATTGTTATCATTGTCTTAGCACGTTCATAATTCTCTCTACTTGGTTATTGCTTTATTTTGGGTGAGCTTACATGAAACGGAGCAACATTTACACATTTCTTCATCAAAATAATAAATCGAAAGGTCATTGGAGAAGACACTATTCATAGTGAGGTTTCGGGAGGTGTTTAGGGAACTAGGGGCAATTAATTTCATTTGTTGTCATGAGTTACCGATATTTTTTTGTTCTGCCAAAATAAAGGAAAACTGGAGGAAAATGATGGTGGGGAAGGGAGGAAAAAATAGAAAGAGGGAGGGGGAGGGGGAAGTATTTCTTAGCAATCATTGTGAGCAACTCTAGATGAAGGTGGGTAACCGTTAATCCATTAGCCTCTTAATGTGGCAATCATTACCTTTTCATCCATTTTCCTTCCACTACCACCACTCTTTCTGAGCAAGCCCTTGTGTACGATACGTGTGTATTAGCTGGACCTTTTCTCCTTTCTGTTTCCATCCAAAAGAATAGAAAATGTCTAAAAGTAAATCATTACCCCCCTAAAAAATGTCTCGTTCCAGTTCTGTGAAAGTCTTGTTTGAAACTCTCAAGAGTTTCTAGGGCTTACGTGTTATTATAGTTGGATGGAAGTTTGTTTTACAGTGGGTGGTTGGTAACTGGTTGGCTATTATTGTTGGATGTTAGTTTGTGATACAGTTGGTGGTATTTAAAGTAACTGCCTTGTCATAACTTGTACAGAAGATGCAGATGGTAACGCAAATCAGCTGAAGCTGGATCTTGAAAGCTATAATGCTAAAGGTTAGATATAACCTTGAATTCACAGTTCACTTGGCAAGTTCTACGTTGGTTATGTTAAATTCACAATTCATCTAACAAGCACTGTGTGATGGACTAATAACTAGGGATTCAAGTGCAAGTAGACTTGAAAGGTGGTGCTGGAAGTTCTGGCACCAAGAAGACCCAGAAGGCCCCAGCAGGTCGAGGCAAGGGGGGTGCTTCTGAGCCAGCCTCAGGCAAGAGAGGTGGGAGAGGTTCTGGAGCTGCGACCAAAAGAAAGAGATGAACGTCGATTTACACTGAGAGACCTATTTTCGTTTTGTTTGATTTGGGAAGGTGCAAACAAATGCTTGGCTACTCACTGTCAAATTTTGTGCATAATATTGACAGTGGTGAGTTTGGTAGTTGGTAGGGAGCAAATGGAAGGCATGCATCCTATGTTTCATAAGCAGCATGAACTTGTCAGTCTACCTTCTCCCGGAAATTGACTTCCGGGAACCTTTAGGCTTCGTCTATGTTGAAACTATCTAGTGCTGGAATAATGCTAGCAAGTTTATTGTCTTTCAAGTCTATTGTGTTTGGCTATAATTTGTAGTAACCATTTGTGCGCCTGTGATTTATGATTTTCCAGAATTGGTGCTTTGTATGTTTTGGCACGGCATATTAATTGAAGCCTTGAAGGTAAAACATTGGTGCTCAAGTCAATACAGCAGATGTGCCCTAAATTGAAAATTTACTCCGGACTTGTCAAGATTCTTGTATAAAGAGAAATCAAAAATTGACATTAGACAGGAATTTCTGGGCATGGCTTAACTAAAATCACAAAGCAGATTCGCCCTAAACGGAAGAAATTTACTCCGACATATGACATCAAGTTTCTTGATAAAGAGTAATAACCAAAATGTCAAAGTTTGATGTAATTATTCGTTTGGTATCATGCCTATAGAAAGTCCAATTGAAATCTAGGATACAACCAGTTTGAGCATTCGAATATTAAGCTGAGTGTAATTTTGTCAAATGACAAATATTGATCGACATTAGCAATAAATCAAGTGATACAGATTCACCCCAATACGCCGCCTTACCATACACCAACCACCAAATGCAAACACAACTTGATAACCCGTAGTGAAAGCTGTTAACTGATTTCAGAAATGATCAATTATTATTCGAAATCACAATAACTACATTCGCTTAAATCTGACAAACATCTAATATTAATAGGCAAACATACATCATTTTTTATATAATAGCACAAAGCTAGACATGATGGAGCATTATGCCAGGAAGAGATGCTCCATGACTTATCAAAGTAAAACTTGGTCACACTTTATGCATGTAAATTTGTAACGGAACGGAGAACTATACTCACCGGAAGTTGGGAAACAAATACCACTATGTTAATCAGGAAGAAAAAATGGTGACATGGTATTACCTTGACTAGTACATCATTTACATGTAGGATTTTTTTTGTCAAATATCATTTACATATAGATGATGATCATGATTTCAATTTCTTCTGTGATTGATCCGATTCCTCTCTGTTGCTTCCATCACTAGCATGCCTTATTTTCAGATCCCGCGGAACTGGAACCTCCACTTCCTGTCACCAAATGAGGCCAACTCGGTAAGCAAATGTAAGTTGTTCAACCTTGTATCCTTTTACTTGTAACGGGAAAAAAACACTATCTTCCAATCTAAATGAACGAAAGTCAAACTGATGTTTTGAAGTGGAAAGAAGTGGTAAGCACCTTAGAGGTGGATATTCCTGGAAGTAGACTTGGATTAGCTCGCTTTCCAAGATCGATCTGAATTGAAATGCTAGCCTCAGTCAAATCCACCCCCGAATTTTGTAGTGCCTCGGTTAATGTCGTCAATAGCCTGGAAGAGAAAACTAAACCTTAGTCTGGTTTGTACATTTGTGATTGGTGAAATTTTAGTTATACTTCATATTACATTTTAGGCAACCAAAGTGAGAAACTAACAGAAATCTCCGGTAAACAAAGTTGAATATGTCAAAAATTAGGGCACGATAGTGGCATGCAGCACCAAAGTGGAGTTTTGCAGTACGTACCCATGAGAATAAGCACTTGAGATGCTAATTGTGCCTCCTTCAATCGTATGTTCCCCATGTTGATCATCAATTTGAATGCCACAAGGGACTGGGAGAGCATCGGAAGCTGGTCTTTGCGAAGCATGGGTATCGTCTCCTTCAATTCGAACGGTATTTGGCTCATGATTATGGAAACTTGTAGGCATTGATGCTGCCTTTTCAACTAATTCTGGCTGCTGATCCAAATTTCTATAAGCATAATGCGCAGAATCTATTTCTACAGTGTTCTGTAAACTGGCTACCAAACTTGGATTCGAGTTAAAACTCTTTTCATCCAAATTACCCAAGAAAGATGATGCGGAACCAGAACCATTCTTTGCTGATTGAGGATGGCCAAGATAGCTTTGAACTCGCCAGTGATTGTGTCTCTGCTTCAATATTGAACTTTCCATACTTTAGCTAGAAAGAATCTATAAATCTAATCAAATCCTACATTCCTAACTCTTGATGCCGTAGAGGAAAACCAAATATCAGGCAAGTAAAGCACATCAAACAAAGATCACCAACAACATAACCGTAGTGCAACAAAGTCTCGTCAATGGTGGAGTAGGGAGGAGTTACATGTACGCAACCTTACCCCTATTCAGATTATCCATGACGAAAAACACATCGAGTGACTTATACTTAACAATACAAAGAAGTTTAGTTAGTTAATCATTTTGTTTTATTCCATCATAATGTAGAACCAAAGAAACAGTGAGACGTTAGCTCTGTTGGAAATGGAAACGCAATCAGACAAGGATATTGAGTATTATTCAGTCTATATTTAGAAGCTTCACTCCTACTCTTTCTAGAAACTCATTTCACACTTGCAAGATCCATATGACAAAGACTTGAGATCCTCAAGAGGACAATAGCTAAATGGTTGAACAGTTTGAACACGCTTTCATTACACAGCAAATATAAGGATCCAATGTCCTAAAACTAGCCACCTAAAATCACTAAAAATAAAATAGAAATCAAATTCACCAATAACGTTTGCACCCAGTCCATGTATAGGTCCCGTATAGGTCGATAAGTGTGACACTTTTGTACGCAACCTCTTAATAAAAAAAGGTCTCAGGAAGAAGGCACAAGGCATGTTTCAGAAAAAAGAGTTCCACGCTAAGCGTCTCAATATTTCTTGGTACCAAACTATTGTCATAACAGCGAGTAGGAGCAAAATGAGCAA
>JAYMSF010000496.1:0-15587 GCA_036897335.1 Silene vulgaris | reverse complement strand
TAGTGTTCATATTTCTTATGATTTTACGATAGTTGGCAGATATATTTTCCTATGGAGTATTTTTTATACACAATTTATTAAGCAAATTATATCTTTTATTTATACACATTATTTATTCAACAAAAAAGTAGTAGCCAATGAAATCGCTCGAAAAGTTCCTCTTTTAAGTATATAGATAGATATTTAACTCGTTTTAAGTTCAAGACTGCTCTTCACCTTAAATTAGAATTTGTGCAAAGATAAATGCAAAACCAATAGAGTATAGTATCACCGAATTTTACAATCCACAAAGGAATTTCAACAAATGTATATTAATATAGCATGCACCAAACAAACATTACACAATATAACCAAACACAAAACATACAAGTAGTAGGCAACAATTACAATAGGATAACATAGTAAATTTGAAAAATTTTAAAAAAACAATGACAATAGTCATTTATTGAAGTAAATTAATTAAGGAAACATATCAAATTAATAACAATATTGCCAAATAATTACTCTTTGTCATCATCATCATGAGAACCAAATAAGTGGTGGTGATGATGAGGGTGTTGTTTTTTCTCTTCTTCCTTAAGGTCATGCTTGGCTTCTTTAACCTCATGGTGCTCGTGTAACGCAATTCCTCCAGCTCCGGCCGCCGCTGTAACCGCCAGCTTCTCCCTGATCTTGTGTCCCTCATGCTTCTCATGCTATCCAATTTCATTTTTAGACATTTGTTAGAACTCAAGGAATGTGAAATTTTCACCTAGACAATGCACCAAAAGCTAATCCTTTGAAATATTTGTTTGCACTTTTATATAGGCCTATAGCACATTCTCCCTCTGTCTCGATCAATTATTTACGTGTTAATTAGGTCTGTATAATCATGCCATGGATGGTTTCTTAGATTGATTTGTCCAATTTTTCAAAGACATTAGAAATTACTCATTAGTGTATTGGTCTATTCTCATATAGATGTCACACATGAATATGTGATCGTCTATTGATTTTGAGATTAAACCTAATTCGGGCTTCTGACTTCACATGTGTGTGAGCGCGGCCCAAGTCCGTGCCACGGATTCTACAATTTGGCTAAATAACAACACATGGTTTACTACCTTCATAAAAGACTTTTCAAAAACTATCACAAAATTTTACTCTTTTCGTCTTAATTATTTATCTCCTATTATAATTCATTTTTTTATAACGAATATTTTAATCAAAGATAATTAGATAAACAAATGACTTGAACGGACAAATGACTGGAAACGTGAAAGCATAGATGAGCCAATTACCAGAGCATAAGCAGCAGCAGAGGCAGCAGCAGCCTCGCTAGCATGCTCGACATGCTTGTGGTGCTTCACCTCCTTCTCAAGGTCTTCAATAGTTTCCTCGGCCGTCTTCTCATGGTGGTGGAAGGGGTGGTGGTGGCGTTCTTCATCGGCCATGTTAATAGTATTGTAATTTTCTTAGTTATTAAGAGTTTTAATTTGCAATGTAATGAATCTCTAAACCGGGCAGATCAGATTTTATAATTGGGTACACATATTTTTTTATATTTAATCCCTTTTGATTATTGGTTAGTTGAGAATTTGTTTAATCACGCACTTGGTCATTGTTAATGGTCCAAGAGTGGTTGTCAATTACTTGTCATCACGATCTATGTTTGTATGAATTATGGATAACATGATTGGATTATATTTCAACTATATAGTTTAAAATTATTGACCAAGTCATTTATAATTGCTAGTTGATTAAATGCTAAGCATATTCTTGTATGTATAAACGGGGCGGATTCAGGAACTTAATGTTTGTTCACATGAATTATGAACGACATGATCATTGGATTATATTTTAATTATATAGAATTAAAATTGTCGACCAAGTCATTTATAATTGCTACTCCGTAGTTGATTAAATGCTAACTATTTTCTTGTATGTATAAATAACTTTTGTGTCACCGTTAATTGCTGTTAAATTTCGGGATAGTAAATAGAACCTAAGTTATCCATGTCGCCTTTCGTGCTGCTCTCCTTGGAGCTTTTAGGAGTTCCACATGTTTATAGTGTAGGCCACGAACAAGTCGCGGTTTGATACGTTTTTTTCTTGTGCCTAGCTAGCCCAAGTCAACATTGAGCTCTGCTGTACGCCTGTACACTTGTTGTTTGGAAGCGTTCGCCTTGGCCCTATTCCTCACAAATTTACTTTCAGGTTCCTTGACAAAAGACATCGTACTATTAGTTGGTGATCACTTATGAATAGTTATTTCATCTTTACATCAAAGAAATTAAAAAATGAATAACCAAGTTGCTATTTAGCATTATTACAGTTGTGTAGCGATTCTCATATGATAGCGAAATCTTTAATGATTCCTCAGAATTGCGAATACTTATGACTATCGACTTATGAGCACTTAGCTGAAGCCAAAGACATCCAAAGTCCGAAATATCAATTCCAGTACAATGTATCAGTGATACAAAAAAATACGGAGTACAAGTATAGCATTAGAATTTGAAAAGGTGCTTTGGTATTTCAATTTTCCATGATATTTGTCATAAAACTTTACATTTAAGAACATACTCGTATCTTGCAAGTTGCAATGTAGTTTATAATTTTAGAAAAACGAAGTATTTCGTGAACAACAATTTTTTTGTTTTTAGAAAAACTGTATTTCGTGAACATACTCGTATCTTGCAATGTACTCCGTAGTTTATTCCGTTAAGTATGTTCTTTTAGAAAAACCGTATTTTCGTGAACAGCAAAATTTATCAGGCACATAGCACATGAGATTGGCTACTTGTACCGTTAATAAGAACATAATCGTGTCTCGCAATATACGAGTAGTTTATACTGCGTAATTTTTTGGGAAAATGCTAATGCTGTCCTTTGGTATTCTAAGAAAAAGGAACTAAAGAGGCGCACATTTAACTTCAACCTAATTAATTTCCATGTACAGTCTCCACTATAAAATTCATCAAATTGTTCTTTCATTTTTGGTACCAAGTTTCCGATTGTTTTATAGTATTTGGCAAAAGAAAGAATGGCAAAAATTGGAGAGGAGTGGCCAGTTATCGGGATTGATCTAGGGACGACATACTCATGCGTGGCTGTTTGGCGACATGACCGTGTTGAGATCATCCCTAACGACCAGGGTAACCGTACTACTCCTTCTTGTGTCGCTTTCAATGACTCTGACCGTCTTATTGGTGAAGCCGCTGTTAATCAAGCTACTAAGAATCCTTCTAATACTATCTTCGGTCTGTTGCGCGCTTTTTCTTCCTGTTTATACCATAATTCTTGCTGTTGTTAATAGGTTGTGGTGAATATATCGTTTTGAAACTAGTTTTATACCCGTGCAAATTGCACGGGTATGCTATTTCAAAACTTTAATATTGATTGTTAATTAGATAGTAAGCATGTTAAAATGACAATTGTGACTCGTACACGTTTAAAATAGGTTGTGGTGAATATATTGTTGATTTTTGACAGATGCGAAAAGACTTATAGGAAGGCGATTCAGTGACGATAATGTTCAAGATGATATGAAACTGTGGCCATTTAAAGTAATAGATGGGATTGATTCCGGCAAAGATGATACGCCATTGATTGTTGCCAATTACATGGATGAAGAGAAAAACTTCACTGCTGAAGAGATATCAGCAATGATCTTGTCCAAGATGAAAAGTTTCGCTGAGGCTTACCTCGGTAGCACTGTGAAAAATGCAATTGTTACTGTGCCAGCATATTTTAATGACTCACAGCGCCGAGCAACCAAAGATGCTGGAACTATTGCAGGCCTCAATGTGGTTCGTATTATAAATGAGCCAACCGCTGCTGCCATGGCTTATGGACTGGACACGAAGATTAATCAAGGCGATGCGTCAGAGAAGAATGTGTTAGTCTTTGATCTTGGTGGCGGAACATTTGACGTGTCATTGGTGGCAATAGAGAAGGGTGAGATAAAAGTACAGGCTGTAAGTGGAGACACACACCTTGGGGGAGTTGATTTCGACAACAGAATGGTGACGGAGTTTGTTAAGGAGTTCAAAAGGAAGCACAAAAGGGATATTAGCCAGAATCCGAAAGCTATTAGAAAACTGAGAACTGCTTCTGAGAGGGCGAAAAGGGTACTATCGTCAACTCCACAAACTGATGTTGAGATTGATTGTCTTTATGATGGTATTGATTTCAGTACTAAAATCACGCGTGCTCGTTTTGAGAAATTGAACATGGATTTGTTTATAAAGTGTATGGATACAGTTGATAAATGCTTAGTAGATGCTGACATGGACAAAAGTGATGTCCATGATGTTGTGCTCGTTGGCGGGTCATCCAGGATACCGAAAGTTCAGCACATGTTGCAAGATTTCTTCGAAGGGAAGGAGCTTTGTAAAAGCGTTCATCCTGATGAGGCTGTCGCTTATGGGGCTGCTATGCATGCTGCTATTTTAAGCGGTGTTGGTAGTAGTAATAAGGGCATTGTTCTGGTGGATGTCACTCCCTTATCTTTAGGTGTTGCTGTTCACGGTATGATCATGTCCGTCGTTATCCCTAGGAACACAGCTATTCCAGCAAAGATGAATGAAATCTATAGGACTATTTACGGTAATCAAACTGCGGTTATGGTTAAAGTGTATGAGGGGGAAAGGCCCATGGTTGAGGACAACTACTTTTTAGGTGAGTTTGTACTTTCTGGGTTACCTCCAGCACCTAAAGGTGCAACCAGAATCTATGTCTGCTTTGACATCGATGTGGATGGAATTTTAAACGTATCAGCAGAGGAAACAGTGACCGGGGAGAGGAGGCAAATCACCATTATCAATAACAATGGACGGCTTTCAAAGGAAGAGATAGAGAGGATGATAGGAGAGGCTGAAATGTACGAGGCTGGCGATGAAAAGCATATGAAAATGGCGAAAGCTAAGATGGCGCTCGAGAGTTATGCTAACAAAATATGGGATGCACTGCATAGTCGTAAAAATTTGAAGATAAGCTCTATTGTGAAGAAGAAGCTAAAGGAAGCCGTCGATGAGACATTTGAATGGCTTGAAGAAGTATCTGGTAACACTGACGATGCTTCCGAGTTTGAAGAAAAATTGGATGATTTGAAAGATATATGTGAAGACTTTGCTTCAAAACTTGGCCTATAATGAAGTATTGCTTTTTTCCTTGGTGAATTCAGTAAGATATTATAGCGTCAATGTAGCTTTATTGATCTAGTTGCCTTGAACTTTTAATTGTCTACATTGCTACAAGTTGATTTTCCTAATTGCATTTTTGCTGTCAATTTTGCGAATTGCGCCGTGTAAAGACATTATAGTCACGGATGAATGGATGATCATCATAAGGATGCTCGGATACTTTTATTGTGGTAGTCGCATTTGAATGAGAGCGAAATTCAAGAGCCTGTATTTTACGGTTGGTATCAGAGTCGTTTCTAGTAGTGTATGTACTATGTAGTAATGTACCAAGGTCAATATGGACATTCTTGGAATCTCATACTAAAAACTTGTTGAGTTTTGGGAGTGGACAATGAAATGAAAGAACACAATTAACAATTTATTTTTCTGTCACAAGTAAGATTGTAAAATAGTTGTTAGAACAAACACATGATTAAATAATAAAAGTTACTAAAGCCATGGTAAAAAAAATAAAAAATACTAAAAATGTAAAATCCACACATCAATCGGAAAAACAAGACCAACAATAGTACACATTAGGAATAATATATTTAGCTGTGAAATTATTTTTTGCCCTGCTCCTTCAACTCCTTCTTGGCGTCCTTCTTCTGGTGATGTTCATGAAACGCTAAACCGCCAGCTCCCACAGCCACTGCGGTTGCAATTTCCTGGGCTACCTTGTGTTTCGACGCATTCTCAGGGTCTTTCTTTGCCTTGTGCTTCTCATGCTATATATACAAGAATAATCATATCATAAGTTATTTGCTGATATTTTATTCAGAATTTTGAATATGAAACAATCTCATGATAACCATGTTCGTTATTTACTTTTACGAGTTACGATAGGGATTGTTTTTGTTACTCTCTATCTCATTTTCCAGGTCATAATTAACAATTTTATGTGTTTTATTAATAACTGTTGCGTGTTCTACCTTTACAAGACTTAATACTTCTGTTATTAGTCGTGCGATTTACATTCCTAAAAGTGAAAAAAAATTGCTCTCTCCGTCCTGGTCAGTTGTTGTCGTTTAATTTTGGCACAAAGACTAAGGAAAGAGGAAGGGGCCAATTATTAAATGATAAATGGAAAAAAAATTGAGTGTTAATGATCAAATTTCTCATCAAGTTCATTCTTAAAATAGAAAGGACAACAATTGATTAAGACACCCCAATATAAAAAAGAACAACAAATGGCCGGAACAGAAGGACTAAAAGAAAAAGAAAACCATACCAATGCATAAGCACCAGCGGCAATGGCTGTAGCCTTGCCGAGATTCTCACGATTCTTGTGCTTCTTCAACTCCTTTTCGGGATCCTTGGGTGTCTCGTCTTTATCCTTGTTGCGGTGGAGGAAATGGTGCTTCTTCTCTTCACCATCAGCCATTATTGCTCTCTCTCTTAAAATATAATTAACTCGAGAAATTTATGTTATGTTATTTGTATCGAAAAATAATTAATCACTTTAATTGTGTTTGATTTTGTAGGAAACCATAACGTTCCAACATGTAGTTATATAGCCTATTGAAAATGCATACTCGGTTGACATTGGCATACTTAGCCGCGTCTTTAACATGTCACGTTAACGATATTTCCTTAGCACTACTATTGGTTTGAAACTTTGAATATCATTTACACTACAATTGGACGATTTTTTCTTAATGAAAAGAATATGAAAATTAATTATCAAAATGTAGTTGAGATTAAATTATTCATCGAGTATAGGTATATGTATAATCCGTCCAGAAACCAATGTTTCGCCCAATTGTTTAATTTTTGGAGAAGTCAATGGTGCAATCACCAATTTTAGGCTTCAATTTTTATTTTATTTTCTCTTTTTTTTATTAGTGTTGTGCGATGAGAGTGGAGGAACATATTTATTCACGCTTATGTCATGTTCTTTTGAATTAAATAAAGTAAAGCTGGTTGGATGAAAATGAACTTATTAAAGTTTGAGCTAAACTAAACTGAAATTAAGTCTAAGAGAATGCATGGCTCCTAAGTTATTGACTTTCCAGATTTATGCGCTACTGAGGCTTTACTTCAAGTTCTATATTGACCCGTGTTGATGAATAGTTTTGACTCAGCGGGTCTCAAAATGTATTATGTATCTATTATAGAACACTCTTATATGAAAATTCGCGTTGTTCCTTCGTTTATCAATCCCTAATTCCCTATCTATATTTCAACTTCATTAGAATATCCTCATTTTATTTTACCGATTGGTAGAGGAGAAATGTCTCCGAGTTGGTTGATTATACATATATTAATCATATTGCTACGTCAATTGGTTATCCTATAACAAGGATTAATGATATGATAATGATCAACTAGCCATGTTCTCTTAATTGACAAGTCAATTAATTTGGTAATGCGTACTAGTTCTAATTAACATCCGACAAATTACATGCTTTCTATGACCTTGCTCGGAAATATTAACTACTACGACATTAGCCCATTAGATGGCTTCTTGAATGCATTATACTTCCTTCATTCTATTAAATTGTTTATTTTTTAAAATATGTGAAACTAATTTTAAAAATGTAAATAATTCAATGAAACATGGAAAATATTAGACAGTAATAAAGTCTTTTGGATGATATTGAATTTTAATACCATTTGTTCAAATATATTGATGGAGAAATGGGTGTGATCCACATATAATATGTGAGAGGTGGTACGGAATCTCAGAAGTCAGAACTATTGTATGGCGTAATTTCATTTCCCATTCAATCCTGATTAAACTATCTATAGCCAACAAACATGTGAAGAAAATTTTGAAAAAATGGGTAAATTGGGATGGATAGGGTAGTTTATCGAAAAAGTAGTACAATTAGAAACATGGTATTTGGGAGGAAATTTATTTGAAGAACAACATTGCTTACCTTCTAGCTGCTAGAGTTGTTCATAGAGTAGACCGACCCAAACAGGTTCAGTCTCCAGGTTCACACAATCATGGTGACCGATCGAAATAGAGTAGACCGACCCAAACAGGTTCAGTCACCAGGTTCACACAATCATGGTGACCACTCTTCGATCTGGTCCGGTCCAAGTAAAAATAATAACCTTAATTATCTTTAAAATGGAACCGGTCCGTCGTCCAAACCCGGAAAAACTCAGACCTGAAGGGTTTCAGTCCGAGTCCTCACCTAACCGACAATCTCTTGTTTTGGGTTAGGGTTGTCCGGTCAGTGGATCTTTGCGGTTCGGTCTGATCCGGTTCTGGATCAGTGAACACCCCTACTTCCAGCAAACGGGGTTCAAGTAGCCGTGTAAATCAAAGCTTATGGACTTATGGGCCGCACATTTGAGAATTTCAACGAATATTTAGGGCACATTGTGTTCGATGAAGTATGAAGACTATTTAGGCCGTACTTGTATAGTTGTATCGTTATATGAGACTCGAGATCGAGACTCACGAGTACACACCCCCACTTATCAATATAAAATGGGTTAATGAATATTACCTTAGAAATATCCATCTTATGGTGGTCCGTTTAAATTACTACATCCTTCAAGTAATTCGAATTTAATCCATGCTATACCTTTTCCTTGCACCTCAATTAACTCCTGAATCTGACCCACCCCACGGCAAACGCCACACTCACATCTGCCTCCCTCACCCTCTAATTCATACATCACTAATCCCCCATTATTACACACACCACCTACCTTCTCTGGTCGGAGGGAGTCATCGTCGATGAGTGACCACATGCGGAGGGAGGACCGCCGACGGTTGATGGGGGAATAATGAATGGAGAAAAAAAAGATGAATTGGAGTTTTTTTTGGAATTAGGGCAAAAATTAAGGTGTCTTATCCCTTAAAAACATAAGAGTGACATGTTGTCCAGGTTGCCATCGCCTTAAAGTGTTATTGGAAAATATGTTGTATATGATGGATTAAATTGGAATTACTGATAGAATTAAGTAATTTAAGCAGGCCACCCACAAGATGAATATTTCTAAGGTGTATTCATTAACCCATTTTATATTGGTAAGTGGGTGGGTATTCATTAACCCATTTCAAGCTCAGATAAATCCGAGATCGAGTTTTGCTTTATGAGCACAAGCCGAACAAGGCTAAGCTCGAGCTCGGCTGAGTTGATCTCGTTATGACCCGCTAATAAAAAGTGAGCATTATCTACAAGTCTAAAGACTCATCCTCCATTCATTTTTGCCACTTCATATTTACTCAAACACTTCACTCAAACCCGATTACAAACCTCTCTTCGATTGAGTTCACTCTTCTCTATTAAACGAATCCCTAATTTTGCGCTTCGCCGCATTTTTCCATCTTCTCTCTCCTCTTTAATCCCCAAATCTCAATTCAAGGTACTCTTTATCATTCTACGTTTCTCAATTTATTGTTTTGATCGTTAATCTCTGTTACTATTATATTCGATTGATTAATTATAATCCGTTTCGAATAATCTTGTTTTTTTTATTGGTTTTTAGGGTTTTTGATAGGTGTTAGGGCTGGGTTTTAGATTACTGTGATTTTGGATGATTGATTTTCTGCTAGTAGTTACAATTATATTGTTGATTTGTTATTTGGGGGTTTATTTTAGGGATTATATTATTATTGTTGTTAATTACTGTGTTCTAGGGTTTTGCGAGAGGTTTTAAGTTAAGACGGTCTTAAGCAAGGCCTACCGATGTTTTAAAATGTACTCGGAAATTGATTTGGTGGAGGACCTTAGCTATATTGAAAGAGGGTAGTCCCCCGCTGAGAGTTTAAGTCGGTTTTTTGTTAAGAAATGATCACTCGACCCCGTCTTGGCTCGGTAGTTGAGCGGAAGTATTCACACACAATATTAGGTGCTCAAATCTTGGTCACCTTATTTATTATTTCAGAATCCGCCACTGTCTAACTCTTTTATTAGCACCTAGGGGTTGGTCATCTTTATGTTGAAATGCCTACATTTTCGATAAAGCTGCTTGCTTTAGATGAATTGAAGCAACCCTTGTGGTATTTGGACGGGCATCAGTGACTTTTGATGGTAGTTATAGTGTGTTGACCTAGTGTATAGAATTGATGAGGATAGTCCGCGAGTTCAAATCTCAATTGGAAGAAGAGTGCTGCCATGGTACAATGTTGCTAAATTTATTGATTGGTCATCTAATAATGTTTATGTTTTTTGGTAAAAGTTGAGTGTTTTTACGTCTATTAGCCATCACCTTGTTCTTTAGAGTTGATTTTAGGAATCATTTTGCTCTTTATGTTCTAATGTTCTTCGTCTGTGTTCTTTTATCTGATGATTAATACGTTCAGAATTTAGTTGCTTTTTTTAGTCGTAAGGAGTTTTTTTATAGCACAAGTGTTTAGCATTTAAATAGATAGTGGTAAAGTGGTGAACTACAGCCAGTGACCAACTTCTTTTTGTGTATTTCATCTTAGATGAATGTGGAGAAGCTTATGAAGATGGCTGGTGCTGTTCGCACTGGTGGCAAGGGAAGCATGAGAAGGTATAAATTCAATGTTACTCAGTATTATTTTCGGTGCAATTTATTCCTTTGATATGCCATTACTCCATAAGGCTATTAGGTTCGTTACTGCGTACTTCATGTAGCACCTGAACCCTGAGCTCCTCATGTTACTCACAGTGTCACAGGTCACAGGTCACCTTGTGCTTGGTGTTCTTAGTATAGTTGATACTGGGAAATCATGGTGGTTTTGTGTGTGCTTTTAGCTTTGTTGTTGAATTCACTGGTCATTGAAGATGTCTAACAATTATATATTTTAGGAGGAGCAGGGTGGGGGGATTGTATCGCTTCCTTTTTATATGGTTTCATTGTGTCATTTTTTCTGAAGAATTACTTGATGGTTTACGGAGTATTTGGTATTAAATTGGCCTTGAACCAATCTGACAAAGTTGTAGCTTTGACTTTAGAATTTAGATTTTTCCGGTGTTCACCTCTTTTTGCCTTTAGTGTAGAGGGTTGCAATGGCATTCCATGCGAGTCATGCGACTATGCGAGATTGTGTGGACTTGTGCAGACATACTAGCTTTACTTGTTTTGTACTTCGTATGTTATAAGCCTTATAAAGTTGGCTCTGGATAGACAAACATGATTCTCTTGTAATTTGTAAAACTGTCATGTGTTGGTGTGTAAGTTATTACTATTATGTAAATTCCTCTTTTATTGACATTAATATGAACTATAGTCATCTTGAAAACTCTCATTCGTAATTGTAGAAAGAAGAAGGCTGTACACAAAACTACCACCACGGATGACAAAAGGCTCCAGGGTACCCTGAAGAGAATAGGGGTAAACGCGATTCCTGCAATTGAGGAAGTGAATATTTTCAAGGATGATCAGGTTATCCAATTCCAAACCCCTAAAGGTGAGCTTACGCTGTTTTATGATGTGTTTCGCATCTACTGTTCACATGTTCTATGGCAGGAGTCATGATGAGTCTCATTATATATTTTCGTAGTTCAATTCTAATCAGATACTTGGTTTTTTTTCCTCAGTTCAAGCTTCTATTGCGGCTAATACTTGGGTTGTCAGCGGTACACCACAAATCAAGAGTAAGCACCTTTTTTCATTTTTGTACTCTTTTTGTTGCCTATCATCTATGATTAGAATTAGTGTTTTTCGAGGAAAACAGTGTCCGCATACTGAATTATTGAGTTGGGATGCATTTTGAGGCGCAATGACTCAGATTAGGCTTTGTTGGCCTGATGCAGTCCAACATCAAGTCTCAAATTTAGATTTGAACACTTGGAAATACGGAATATAACTAATATGACGTTTGTTATCTTCTTTCAGAATTGCAAGATATTCTCCCTGGAATAATCAACCAATTGGGTACGTAACCAGCCAGCCTCTTCTGGAGTTCTGGTTATCTTTCTTTCAGTATTGCAAGATATTCAAGAGTCTTACTCCTTAACATCTTTCTCATATTGAGTGAATATATCCCTGCTTTGTAATACAGGACCAGATAACTTGGACAATTTGAGGAAGCTGGCAGAGCAATTTTCAAAGGGTGGAGCTAATGCCAACCCTGATGGCAGTGGTCTCAATACTGTTGATGAGGACGATGACGAGGTTCCAGATCTTGTAGCTGGTGAAACCTTTGAAGCAGCCGCTGAGGAAAAGCCGAGTGCTTGAACTTGTCAGTGACTTTGTGTGTGCCCTGCTTTATATTGCTGATATTTCTGCATTCTCTCGCTTTTTTCGGTCTATTTGGCAAATTTGCTGAATTTTCGTAAAACCATTAGTTAAGCAAACGTGTATTGTGAATTTGTGACCGGAGACGAGTTAGATAACAAGCCTTACTGAGCTGCTTTTATGAAGCTCTATATCTATGGTTTTAAAGTCTCGAGGGTTTTCTTCTTTAGCGGTTTGATGTGGTTCTTGTTCCTAACAGATAAAATGTAAACTGAGTCATTTATGAGAAGGTTTAACTTGCGAGACCAGTAGTTTTCAGGTCGAGCAGAAACGTGTTCCTAGTCGAAGTGTGAGAAATTGTTGAAGCAGCTGGATGATTATAACTCGAGGATGAGAATTCTAGAGATCGCCTTTTGCCATTATAATGACTACTCAGCTCTAATTTGTTTTAGAAGATGTGTTTTTTGGAGCAGGAACTCGATGAAAGGATAATTATCTTCAATAATCCCTGTTCTGAGTCGTCTTCAGTCATTAACATCAGTATCTTTTTCAAGCAATCTTGAATTTACTCCATTTTATTTTGAGTTTGCGCCTGTAGTAGTTGAAAACTTGCGTATAGAAGGGGAATTTTACCATATAAAAAGGGGAACTTAAAAGTCGATGAAGAATGGTTCGCATGACTCACAATGAGATCAATGACAAACGAACAAGACGAAGGGTTCGCACAACGAGTCACAATGATAGTTCAACTAGTCTTATTTCGGCTAGTGCTCATATGTAAGCTGACAGTGCTAACTCCTAAGCTCTTGCTCGATTCGGCTCCTTGTCACCCCAGCTAGGTCGTTTAATTTAAACTGAGAATTTTAAAGTACTAAAAATGAACCCTAGAGTCTTTTAAAATTCAAACCAACTTGTTTTATGACCCATCATTAAATGTCAAAAACACAATTAATCCAACAAAGATGGAGAATATCAGAAGACATTAGTAAACAACTAAACGGACATCAACTCAAAGTCTCAAACTAACTTAAAAAGTCTTGAAACAAAAACCGAGTACAATTTTTGTGTAAAACCGTCTTACATACCTCTCTAACCGAAGTCGTAGATCCATTGTCTTGACAAACCAAAAAACTCACGACCATCGGAGGAGAGAGAAATGAATAACCCTAATTTCACCGATAATACCACTCCTGCTACTGCTGTACTATTAACAACTGAGTCAAACTCACTGACTCACTCGCTCACCAAGTCAGCTCTCGAAACGCAGCGTTTCGACTCCAATAATGCCGGCGACGATGAGTCTGAGGATGCCGGCCAAGATGAGGTAGATGATGAAGACGAAGACGACGACGAGGAGGAAGAAGAAGAAGAAGAAGAAGAAGAAGAGGAAGGAGATGAGGATGAGGATGAAGAAGATGAAGGAGATGATGACGTAGAGGAAAGAGAAAGTGAGGTGGTTGACGCGGCGGCGGAGGTGGCGGCGACGACGGCGGAGCAATTGATTAAGCGACAGAAGCTTGCTGACGGTTTCTTTGAGGTTGAATCTATTCGTAAAAAGCGGATTTGTAAGGTATTTTTGTGTTTTAATTTCTATTATTATTTTCGAGTTTTGTTTCTTAATTAAGGTTACGAATTATAGTGTAAGACGGTCTTATACGAGAAATTTGTAAAATGAATTTATCAAATTATAGCTTTTCCATTTGAATGAGTTGTGATGTTTGAATAGTGGTTTAAAGACGGCCTTACATGAGAATAACTCGCGTTTGTGTGCTTGTTTTTGCAGGGCGAGCCGCAATATTTGATTAAATGGTGCGTTTTGTTTCTCATATCTTGTTTTTCGGTTTAGTTTGTGTTGTGTTGTATATTTGTATAATTGTATTATGGAAATTAAATGGAATTGTTTTTGTTATATAGTTTGAAAATGAAAGGATTTAGGTTCGAAATTGGGGATTAGGGTAGAGGTCAAAGTCGAGGTTATTTGGAATTGTGATTGTTTGATTATGGAGAGATAATTATAGAATTTCATTCAAGACGTCTGAGCTTAATGGTAGCTAAAATGTCCAAATTGTAACCGGTAAGACTTGAGCATTTTAGGTTTAGCCAACGGTGTTTAAGGTTTGAGTAGCTCGTGCTCGTAATGAAGGGTGTTTGGAGTGATAGAATGTTCTTTACTGTTGTTCGTGTGTTGTGTCTTTCACCGGACTATCGGCAGTGCAACACAAATACACAATCGATTGTTTGTTTCATATGGTCGTAATGTTTGTGCCTTTTCCTTGCTGAATATTAAGAAGGGACTTTATAGTTTATTCATGGCTTGAGGTGCTTTGGCGATCATTTCAGCTGTTAGGTTTTAATTGTTCAATTTAGTTCAAGTATGGAGCCAAAAATTTGTGGTTTTACAGACTTTGGGATATGATAATTATGCAATAGGTGAAAATTCTTGTCTTACTGGATTTTATGCCTGTTTCAGGCGTGGTTGGCCCGAAAGCGCTAACACTTGGGAGCCTGTTGATCATCTTCAAACATGTCCTGATGTTATTGAGTCATATGAAGAGAGGTGTGTGTTTTCTTCCCTTGCCTTTTTTTATAAGCCTATATGATCACCATCTAAGACTGTTGTGTTAGCCTCTATCGGCAGTTACTATTGGTCTGTGTTACTCGGACACGTCACATCTCCGGCGTATTCCGTGTCGACACGATACGACACGGAATACGATACGGGATACGTACTGGATACGCGGATTACCAACACGATACTGACACGGCAACGAAAATGAAAACATCTTGATCTTGATCTTAATTTTGATGGGAAAACGAAGATAATAATTGGAGTATTTTAATACTTATGTGGGGGAACATCAGCAAAGGATGTTGATCATGATCATGATCATGATCTTGATCTGCGGCAGTGTGTGTGGGGAAAAAGGAGAGAGATAGAGAGAAAAAGTGAAAGTGTATTATTGCGGCTGGTGTGTAATGGATAGTATAAACTAGGGTTTTATTTTTCAAAAGAAAAGTTGGGTCAATGACAACTGTAAAACACTAAAAGTATATGTAATATTTTAATAATTAAATTTTACACTCTCTTTCTAATAGAGAGAGTGATATGGGGTAGTGGGGGACTATAATAATAAGAGTAATAGAGTATAAAATTTGTATAAAAACAAAAAATCCAGTATAAAGTATTTTTTTTCTCAATATGATAAAAAAAAAACATATAAGACGTATCGTATCCGTGTCTAAAAAATAGTCAAGATACTCCTTTGACCGTATTCCCGTATCTATTAAAATTCAAAATCACGTGTCGGA
>JAYMSF010000495.1:0-15594 GCA_036897335.1 Silene vulgaris | reverse complement strand
AAATGGTAATGGTATAAGGGGAACACGAAAAAAATTGAAAAATTCTAACTAAAAACTTTGAAATTTTCGGCCGCCAGCGGGGGCGACCGCCTCCGCTAGCCCCCCCCTAGATCCACCACTGTGTCAAACCCGCGCTACTCATATGTTCATGACCTGAAAAATCTTTATAAACCCGATCCTTTATCTAAACTAAAATACGTAAACAAGTGTTTTGAGAAATATATTAATTAATACACCAAATAAAAGAACCTTTCCTTTTTTAAGCATCATTACATATGTACAATTTGACTGGGGAATATACCTAATAAAGGATCCTAATTTGATTTTCAACCCAAATAGTCCCAAGTCCTGATAACCTCACTGATCAACAACTCAAATATCATTTAATTATCGTATACTGACCATCATTCCTAGATAACCTCAGTACTGATACCGGCTTAAGCAAGTTTAAGTTATAATAATTAACGTCTTTGTATATTATTATCACGCATTTGCGCGGGATCTAGACTAGTGACCATATTACACAGGAGCCCATAATAATAAAGAAGACCCAAAATATCAACAAAAAACCCTTGAAACAAAATCGACGTTAACTCATTCTCTCCTCCTTCCTCATTCTAGTTTCTTCTTCTCCAAACCATTACCTAAACCCTAAATAATTAATTTAATCAATGGCGGAGCCACTCGCAGGCGTAGAAGCGGCCTTAATCGGTGCTCCTCTCGACGTTGCTTACGCCGATCCATCGTCAACAACAACAACAACAACCCCACCAACACCAGCGAAAGTTGAGCCGCCACCAAAACCGCGCAACGACCATCCTCGTACCGCTTTTGCCGGTTTCGACCCCGAGGCGTTCGAGCGTGGTGTCAAGGCTTTGCGTAATATTGAAAAATCCCTTAATGCTAAAAAAGTAGGCTTGTTTTCGGTTTTATTCATATCTCCGTCTCAATCATTTGTTTACTTCTGATTAAATTACCTCGCGTATTGAATTTTAGGTATTTGAATTAATGAAGGAGTTGGAAAAAACACGGCAGATGGAACAGACTGCTAAGGTTCAGGAGTACAAGCAAATGCAAGCTCAATTTGAGATGGTATGTTTCTTTCTCTTTTTTCTCGGATTTCGAGGCAGTGACGGTATTGAGGGAGTAATGGCGGTCGCAACCTAAGCAATTTATAAATTGGAATTTTATTGGTAGTTCGTCCCCCTTTGGTTCCGCCGCTACTGCTAATCAGTGTCTCGTTGTGAATGCAACTCCGCGGATAAAAGTGAATGTGCCAATGACTTTATTAGAGCATGAAAAGTATAAATTTTCAATATTAGTCGGAAGTATTAATTGACGTAATTGTTTTTTCACAGGGGCGACCATGAGCCCGTCGATTCGGCTCGCCGCCACAGCCCATGCCCATTAGGGGCCTCCGCTGGACCAAGGGAAAGGATAACAGTAAGTCAGTAATTGATGTGTTAAAAGTGCACTATTTCGAATCACTTGCCTGACATTTTTTGAAGGAGGAAGTTTATCGAGTACTACAAAATTAGCTGGTGGTCAGCGGTTCGAATCCCTTGCCTGACATTTTTTATTTTTTGTTCCTTTCTTTTTAATTGCGACCACTATTTCGAATTTAGTTTGACATTATTGGTGATGTATTGATTTTATCGTGATAATTTCATATATTTCTTTTCCATGAAACATATCATTTCGAAAAATAACACTTATTTCGAATATATTATTATTAATAATTAAGTTACATTAATCCATTTTTTTCATTTTATCTTATTTATCAATTATTGTTTCCCAAAAGAAAAATGATAATAGCCGAGCTAAATGAACTAACAGAGGAATAATATGGTTCGTTTATATATCCTAATTCCTAAGTGCATTACGATGATACGTAATATACAGTTTATGGGTATTTGAAAATTTAAAATTATGCCGCCGTCAAATAATATGTACTTCCTCTATTTCAACCCCACCCTACCACTTTGCTTTTTCACGTTTGTCAACGCGTATTTTACACGGTAAATATCGTTAGCTACGTATTTGCGAAAACTATAAAAGTTATATTTTTTATGTACACGTAAGGACGAATCAAACAAGATCCCACATAAATATATTATCCTTTATGTATTGAGAGAAAATTGCAACGTTAGATTCATTTGTGAATAATATGTAAAAACCAATATGGTAGAAATGTAGAATAGGGTTGAACGGAGGAAGCATGCAGTAAGACTCGGAAAATACGAGATGATTATGACAAGGGTTCATGTAATACATGAAAAATTGTGTTTGCATATAACTTGAAAAATATGAGACGATTACGACAGGGGCCTTAATAGTGACAACAACAGGTGCTGATTCCGCCGATAGGCAGACAACTGCCTGCCTTGTAATGTCTCCTAACGCAGTGAAAAGTACATTCGGTTCTTCCTATCAACCAAAATGCACACTTTATGTGGCACTCCCCCTCGGCCGCTAACACCTCTTCTTCATCAGAGCTCACTGAACACATTATTAGCGCTATGGCTATAGCGAAAAATAAAAGTATTTTCACAGACGCCATTTCCGGTTTCTAACTCTTTTGTTTGCAAGAGTGCCTAAGTTGTTTGTGCTGTTTTGTTTAGTGGAACATCAACAACGCATGCTTATGTAGGGGAGATTCTCGATTTTTGCTTATCCAAAATTTTTGCGAAATTTTATTTTGTTGGAAAATATTGTGATTTAAGAATCTTTTAATGAGCTTTTAATATTTGATAAAATATTTAGCATGATTTATTGTCTCATTTATCCTCCATTTATTTTGGTGAAATTATGAGTTACCATTTAAGTTGGTCAATGACATTTAACATGGATGATTATGATATTGGTTGGTGATTCCAACGTTATAAATAACGTATAAGAGTGTTGGTTATATATACCATTACATGGTAATAAAGCTTGATATATAAGTATACAATATTACTTTTATATTATACATCCCCATTTTCTATAATTTGTGATGGTTTCTTTTAGTATCAAAAGTATTATTGAGCATTGGGCGGTCATCTGTTCGGGGGCTCCTCTTGTTGCTACCGAAGGAGTCCAACGGGTTGTCGTATCTTGGGAGAGGAATGCACTATTTGGTAACCAGTGCAGTGAAGGCGTTATCTCTTAGGAAAGCGCCTAGCGCGATTCGCCCCAGGCTACATCTTTCTTCTCCACTCTCTTTTATTATTATTATTATTATTATTGTCATTGTCATTTCATTTATATGTTTATATCATGATATTATTTTATCTTGTTATAATATTATTTACGGTAATATAGTGCTCCACTTTTTCTAACATATTTTTAGGTCCGCTCCTAATTAATTATTATCTCTGTTTTTGGAAACTAATCAATCTTTGATTCTTTCCCCATAATGTTTTAATTCAAAAAAGGAGTTTTGAACACTCTACCAAAAATTGTTGTACAGACCAAATTTGTCCTACAACTCTACACTCGAAAATAAGCGAATCACACGTAATTAGATCCATATTATACCCTTTGTCGTCCTTATTATTTGTTCATGATTAAAATACCCTTTACAAAAATCTAAAAAGATAAATGCATATTAGCGGGGAATTAAGTACTTTTTGTAACGGTAATTCAAAATCTTTTTATGAAGAATAGAAAAAAAAAAAATGTTTTGATTCAGATTAGTATTAGTTAAACTGGTCCGTTTATCTTAATTGAATGATTTTTTTAATGTCTTAGGCTACGATCTTACAATCCTAAAGATTTTTAGAAATAACAAGTGATTTCTAGGACCAAATTTTTTATTTTTTAGAGTAATTTAACAAAAACTCCCTTCAATATATCACTTTTCAAAATTAACTCCCTTATACAAACTTTTTAATAATTTACCCCCAAAAAATACACTCAGGTCAAAAATCACACCCAAAGTGACGGACAGGGAGCATATTCCGGGAAAATTTGAAATTTCTAATTTTAAGCAACTTTTTTGGACGAAACTGCCCCTCTACTCTCTTATATACTCTTCCCTCTCAATTACACTCTTCATCTCATTCAATCACCATTTATACTCTTATAATTTCCCCATTTTTTCATCTTCTTCATCTTAATTAGATGCAGTGAAACAACCATAGAGTTCAGTCCTACTCCTCGCGGTAACTTGGTGGCACAAATGAAAGTCTATATCTCATTGATCTCATTAAACAAATACAAGTTTACGAAAGACGAACATCTAGGAAAGAAGTGAAAATATTGCTTCTTAATCTTTCAACTAAACAATATACTTTAACTAGTTTTGCGAGGAAAGAAGTCGATGTATTGCAAACTAAGAAAAATAACAAGGGGAAGTTTACATAGAGGTTATAAACTCTTTTGCTGAATGAGATCAGGCATTTGTGAAAATACAAACATCGCCTTTCTACTAAATCTAGTAAACAAAAAGATATTGTAGGTGCGGACGTCAAAGTTGTAACATCCATCTACTCGCATTTGATAGACCTATATATATGGCGGACAAATAGGAGAGCTGCTCGGAATCCAACCATTCCGAGCATGAGGAAGAAGCCGTAGCAGATGCACGCCATGTAGCCAAAGAAAAACGATGTTTGCATGAAGCCTGTCATGTCGGAGCGTGCATAGTAGTAGTACAAACAATAGCCGTAAATAAAGAGCCCTGTGGAGCCACCGCATAGGAATGACCTGTCATGGAGAAAACCAAATTATTCGGAATCAGTTCTATAAGATCAGCAATCAGTTTTAAAAATGACCTGTAACACCTAAGGTACGATCACATAAAGGATAGCAGAACTGGTATCAAACTATCAACTATCAATTGTATGCCTTAGTGGTTGCATTACAGGAGGAGGGGAATTCAAACATGGTGTTTTGTCCCTCCAAAATTTTTTCCTACCTAGGATTTTAATTTGACTTGTAAAAGGGAAAATAGATCTCCTTAATTCCCTCGAACCCGAACCCGAACCCGACCAACTATCGAAACAAGTGATTCCCCCACCTCCTGCTTTCCCTTCCCTCAAAATCTCTGAGTCTAAACAAGGGGTTAATTGTGAGCTAAGACTTGTCAAATAGACTCACCATGTCTTAAAATCATGAGAAGGAAAGTAGAGGAAGTCTTAGCTTGTGAACAAATTAGTTGCACCTATTGGACTAACTTGAGGTCCATAATCACAATTGACTACACAGAGCATTGACAATTCGACATAGATTTGTAATCACACACATACTTTGTTGATAAAGATTGATCCAGAAGAAACATGCAGAATATCATCGTGATTAAGATAATGTAGGGTGGGAGATCTAACGTAAAATAATGCAATCAAAAGTTAGTAAAAGCACTCAGATGATGAAAAAACTTGCAATTTAGAGCATACCTCCACCACCATTCATGATCCTCAGCAGCAAGTTGAAAGTATGTCAAAGCAACAGTGATGAAGGCTGTGACGATAATCAAAATAATGAAGACGATGAACAAGATACTGTAGATTGTGTAAATTCTGTGGCCCCACACACTAGCAAATATGTAGTACAGCTCTATATAAATTGCACTGAAAGGCAAAAATCCTGCCATGGCCATTTGGGGAAGGGTTCCTCGGTACCATGGTAGCAGTGGAATTTCTCTAGGGTACTTGGTAGTGCGAACAGGTGCTTGGAACTCTGCTTTGCTATTCTTCCCAGCAATTCCACCCAATACCAACAGTGGTGAAGTTACAAGTGTCCAGATAAGGATTATCACCACAATGGTACCAAAAGGAAGGGCGGCAGTGGCAGTGTAAACTATCGCCACGGTGTTCAGGAAGCAAAAGGTGAGAAACAAAGGTCCGCAAAATAGGAAACCAGTCAACAACAAATTTCTAACCTGCCAGAATCAAATAAATAAAATAAAATGTTAGTAGGTTATGCTACAAAATTTCTTAAAATCACCGGCTTCTACTAAAATGAGCACAATTAGAAGGTGGTAGGCTGAAACATATTGCATACCCAATTAGCTCCTTCAAGCTGGCAATAAAAGGACGTTGCAGTGTAACCCGCAATTCCAGAAGTGAGAGCATAAATGACGACCAATGCTGTGAATAGGGCTCCTCGATTGTATGGATAAAACACCCCAACTAGTGCTAGGAGAAATATAAAAATCGTGCTGCAAACAAATTGAAGACGGGTTTAGATGTGCAACTCCTCCCAGTCCATAAACACAACAAAAGTTAAACCAAATACTTACAGAGTGAACAGCTGGGTACCCGATCCTAGAGCAGCTGCCAGAACAGATTTGTACTTGGGAAATCTAAAGACATCCCCGTGAATATATTTCCATCCAGTTTCTTCCTGATCTTCAGCTGTTTCCTCATCATGTGCATACCTTTTCACCAAATTAACAAAATAATTAGCACTAACCGTAATATTAAACATCAGTAATATTAAACTTTAAGAACAAAACAGCCACTGTAAACAACAGCATGACTTGAAAGAAACAGCTACTGGTCAACCATGTTTGCAATTTGTTATCTAGAAGTAAAACATGGCAAAAAAACTAATAAATGAATACAAAAGTGAAGGTTATATTTAAGTTCTTACTTGACAAAATCATTCTTGAGCACACGCATGAGAATAGTCGCAAGAAATCCTGTCAGCAAGAGCACTGTAACACAGGAGTTTATAATGGAGAACCAATGAATTTCGAGATGATGTGGAAGAGAGGAAGACTGGGAATATTTATCCATTCGATTCTCAAAAGGAGTGTTTGTTTCTTTCCACTTCACTGTATACATAAACTCTACATCTGCATCCAAGTCTCTATCCTCAGTAATGTCCACCAGAGAGTTGGGATCAGTCCTCACATTGATTTCAATCACCCGGTCCTTGTTGTAGAGGATGTCAAAATGAATGTGCTTATATAGATAATACTTGTATTCACTAGGGTCTAGCTTTCCTTCCTTGTCAACTTTACCCAAAAAGCCCCAAATCGGCAAGTCATCATAATACATTTGAAAGTAGTAATCTTTCGATACTGCATCCCGGAACTTAGCTACGTCATCCTTTGTCAACTTCTTCTTGCAAATGACTTCAGAATCCTTATCCACCAGGAAATCAAGCTTGTAGGGAGCACTGACTAGACGATCTCCATTCAATACTTCACCAAGAGCTTCTTTCTTCTCTTTGAAATGAGCTACATACAAAAGCAAATAAATCTAATTTCTGTTGAATGCAAAAGGTTCAAGCGCACAATATAGTTGACCAAGATATTAACCTGGAGTGCAAAACGGAAGATCAAAATAGCGGTATGTTTCACTGCAGGAACAATCGAACAGAAATGAGATTAAATAATCCAAGCAATTAGCATAAACCAATCGCACAAAAAATAATAAACTATAACTTACTTAACAACGAAGTAAACAAAGAGAAGCTGGTGCAGTTAAATACAACAAGCCCTATCCTCCCCTAACAAACTGAACAAGGAGACTGCAGTAATCAGACGCATTGCCAAGTGGGAAAAATCATTGGGTGGCAGTTGAATATCTAATTTCTAAATTTGCTTCCTGTTAATGATCAGAGACTCGAAGTGCAGAGACTGCATGTCAATATAGGGTACATTTCTAGAATGAACTAAATGGGGGAAACCACGGGAAAGTTAATGGTATGTCAGAAACTGACTGATCATTCAGATAGGGACAATTTAAATCACCAATTACTATACCTTATTTACTGAATCATACACACCAAATGGGCAACTAATCGAAAATCAGTATAGAAAACACGATATCGCAAACAGTACTCTAAGCCAAGTAGTGGTCTTCACACTAAAAAAGCTGTGATTCTAATATTCTACTAACAGGCTAAAAATCCCAAGACATTCACAAAGTGTGCTTTATAATCCATCGCAATCACACGAATAATGATCTGGACATGAGCACATGACCAACTGAATTCAATTCCCTAAGACTTGGAAGTACATAAGTTGTTACATGATGTGACAATCAAGAACTGCCTCACTATTTGGGATCTTTCACAGATCATGTACTTTTAAGCAACCACAAGTCCACAACCATCTTCGCCTAACCAATAACCTTAGCACCCAATAAGCTCAAAAGCTTAATTGTTTCACATACCTGCTTTATAGATAGTAGAGCTCTATCTACTGATCCCAAGTAGCTTAAGAATTTACTAAAATCCAAAACCAACGCGAATATTGAAACTTGAAAAAGAAATACATGGAAGCAACCTGGAAATGCCTGAGATACAAATTCTGGTCTTAAAGCTGCTAATAATCAAGTGATAAAACCTAGGTTCAAAAGTCTTCCCCAAGTACAAATATTTATGATTCAATCCTCCTAAAACATCATAAAACTAAGCCCTTCAATTAAAACCAACAAAGCCAAAGGCCAACCACGATGATTCGATCATAACTTCAATCTATCAATTTTTTCCAACCACCTCAACAATTTCATATCATGAAGCTTCAACATAGAACATTATTACGTGAAAAATCACATCTTGCGTCTGGCATATATTTTACTTTATCCACAATGAGATATGATTAGTAAAAAGATAATAGCATTAGCCCAAGATCAAAAGCTGATAAATAGACCTATATCTTCAGCAAACTGACATCCACTGAGCTGTAACATAGTCCAAGGAAAACAACAACTTTTCAATGCAATTTCGCCAAGTTTCACCACCAATATCAATCCTCGCAAAACCAGCCAAACTACAAATCTAAACTAAATGCAACACAATTCTACCACATCTTGCTAATCTCTAACCTCCAATTAGCTACCACAAAGTGTACATACTCCTATAATATAATTCAAAATTAAGCTCTGATTCCCTTGATGATCACAAATCAATTCTCTTATCTAAAACACGAAAAGAAAAACCTCAAATAACAAGAAATCAACACGATTATCACAAAAGTCTGCACTCTGGAAATCTCTAACCTGAAATTAGCTACTAAAAACAAAAATAATTCAAATTAATTTTCAATTGTCTTGAATGATCACCTCAAATTCATCCTCTTAGCTAAAACACAAATATAAAATCTAGAACGAGAATAATCAATATGATTATCTCAAAAATATGATACTCCAGCAATCAATGAGCAATCTCACTAACCTCAAATTAGCTACTCTAAAGGCGCTATAATTCAAATTAAACCACGATTCTCTTAATGATAACCTCAAATCATTTCTCTTGAGCTAAAATACGAAAAGTATACCTCGAAGAACAATACATAAACATGATATATCACAAAACAAGATACTACTAACCTCAAATTAGCTACTATAAACACGCTACTATTCAAATTAAACCGCGATTCTCTTGATGATCACCTGAAACATTTCTCTTAGCTAAAATCCGAAAACTAAACCTCGAACAACAACACATAAATATGATTATCAAGATACTACATTAATCTCTAACCTGAAATTAGCTAAATTAAGCAGGCTTTCTAATCAACGAAAGCATTACGACGAAACTAATTCAAATCAAGCCTCGACTCTAGCGACGATCACCTCAAAGTCGATTACCTTAACTAAAATACGATTCTAAAGCAACAAAACATCAACAATTGATAGCGAAATTAGATCATGAAACAAAAATCGAGAGGAAAATCGATTGAGAGAGACCTAGGGTTATGGAAAGGGCCGACTTTATTAGCGTAAAGAGGAACTTGATCGCCGGCTTTGTATCGGTGATCTGAACCGTCGGATCTTACGCCGGAAAATAACGTCACAACGATGGCGAGAATGAACGCCATTGATGTGACCTTCGGTTTGGCCATGGTTTTGCGGATTGCGATGTTTATTGGTAGAAGTGAAGAGATGGAAGTAAAAAAGGGGACAACGTTGAAGATATAATTTGTATTTGATGACGATCAAGTTAGTGATAGAGTTTGTTGGGTTTGTGGTTTAATCGTGGGCTTTACGGGGATTGTCGGGTCGGTTTTGAATTAGTCGAGGCGGTTTTGAATTGGGTTAAATTAGAATTTTTTTTGATTGTATTGGGTTTGGATTCTCTTGACAAGATTGGTTTGGGTTTGGTGGGTTAGGACTAGGCCAGACGGGTCAATCGGGTCGGGTCATTTCGGTTCTGCAGACCCGGGTGGGCTGGGCCGGGTCATTCGGGTTCGACTCATTTTCGGGTCAACTATTATCAAGTTATTTGTTGAGAATAATCATTTTTCAACAATAAAAACTCGGTCGGGCTATACTGGTTCAGGTCAAGTTCGGGTCTTGAGTTCTGGTGTTAGGGCGGGTTCGGGTCAAGTTATTCAGGTCGGGTCAATTTGATTCGAATCGATCATTTGTTGTTTTGGGTTAAGATCGGGTTGGATTTAGTAATTATGTCGAGCTATTGTCTCAATCATTTTATCTGCTCATTTCAAGGTCTGACATATGATCGATCGCCCTTGAATCATGTCAAATTTTTGATGAGATAAGCTAAGGATTGTATCTTATACTCTATTTATCGGTCATTTGTTTACCTTTGATTCAAATTCCCCAGAAAGAATATAAAAGTAAACAAATTATTGAACGGAGAGATTACAGAGTATCATTTTGTCTGGATCATAGTATAAGGTTTTATCAGGGGCGGAACCAGGAATAGAAGTTACCTAGGGCTAAATTTTTTTAATTGCAAGACTAGAGAAAAAAATTTGATAACTCCATAACTATACATGTTTTTACATAATATCATTATGTTGGTGTGTCGTCTTAGCAATTTAGAGGCAAATATAACAAATTACGAGTTGAACATTTTTTTGATATCATATTGCAAAAAAAGCATAATATGCTCAATTATAACTATTCTAATTAGTTAACAATAACCCATTTAGATTGTACTCATAAGAAAATTCCTAGGAAATGTACATAATACTAAGTCTCACTCGTTCGACTTTAAATTATGCGTATCAAATTGGGTTAAGAAAATTGCCACCTTTAGAGTAAATAATATTTTACTTAAATAAAGAAAGAGAAGTACGAAGTATATAAGACGTTTTGTTCGATTATATCTCACTTGTTAGACATAAAATGGGAGTATGTATTAAAATGGTATAAAAACAAAGATATTGCTTAATACTTTGTACCAATTAAAGAAAAAACAATAAAACATAAGAAATTGGCAGATTTGTATTTAGATTTTAGATAGAATTGAAGGGGGAGACGGAATATAGGGAAAATAAAGAAAGCAAGACAATATTAAGGGAAAAAAAAGAAAGGGAATAATTCCCAAACTCAATAGAAGCGTAACTTTAAAACATATCCAGAAAAGGGAAGTGGCAAGCCTCGAACCCGCGTCTCCACTCTGAGAGGCCAGCATTTGACCAATAAGCCACTAACATGACTATGACATATCTATACACTGTAAACTACTTATTTTATTTCTAGAAACCATCTCGGGCTATAGCCCGAGTAGCCTAGGCCCAGTTCCGCCGCTGGGTTTTATTCACTAAATTTTTTGGTATTCAAGTTTCTCAGTTCCGATTAAGTTCTTCTAATTCCACAAGGAAAACACCCTTAGTGAGGGGCGCGTATTGAACGTCCTAGCCGATTTATCCAGTGGGCCGTGGATAAGTGTGTTTCGCCCGTTCAGATAAAAGTAACCTAAATTTATCGTACATGATTCAACAAAACGTCTATGGCATCTTGAATGCGAACAAGAGCTGAGACAAACCTGAATGTTGCGACATTGCTACAAATTACTAATACAATGGAACATTTTGGTACTATTAGTACCAGTACATGAGTAGCATGACAAAACTCGCCTAAGTTAAGATTGTCCAACATTTCCTTTTCTTATAGCCGATGCCATAATTGTACACAATGCTTGTTTTCTACTCGCATTTGATAGACCGATAGATATGGCGGGTGAAAAGCAGTGATGCTTGAAACCCAACAGTACCAAGCATGAGGAAGAAGCCATAGCAAATGCAGGCCATGTAGCCAAAGAAGAATGATGATTACATGAAACCCGTCATATCAGAGAGGACATAATGGTAGTAAAAGCAATAGCCGTAAATGAACAGCCCAGTGGAACCGCCACATAAGAACGATCTGTAACAACAAGAACCACATAAGTTTTATAAACTGATAACAGATAGAGGATGATCAGAAACTACAAATGAAAAATTTCTTATACAAGCTGAGGGTTCGTATTTGGTTTACGGAAGACATTGATGTGTGTCGGACTTGATGAATGCATGTGGAAACGCAAGAACGATACAAGCAACACATCCATATTCTGCACCATTTCCCCCCTTAGACCGGTTAGATCAGGTCCTCAGTCCAAGCATGCACAGGAAAAGAATTTCTTTTAAAACGGTTAACCTAGTTTATGTATGACCCGGCAGGAATCTGGAAAACATACTACTGGACCGAAATGTGTGATATTTCGATGCTAACTTGAAATATCAAGTTCAATACTTGAGCAGTGTGTTTTAATGGGAGGATCCAGAGAGAAAGGAAACTCATAACTATCACTGTCACGGCTCACGAGTCACGACATATGGTTGGGAAGGGAAATCAAGGAGGACAAGAAGGGTCCATTTCCCTTCATCTTTAATAAACAATATCACTCCCAAATTAGAAAGATTTGGAAAGAAAATGCCATCAACTCTACTCCCCCTCGGCTGTCCCACCATTTCCTCTCGACTCCCCCAACAATTTCTCACTCTGCCCTTTGTGACATCTTTGCCAGGAAAGGAAAAGAAACAGCTAATATGAATATGCCCAAGACTAGACCTGTCAAACGGGTTATTCAGGTAAGGTACGAATCGGGTTAGTTCAAATACAGGTTAACTTGTGTATGTTCGCGTTCAGGTTGAGCAAGGACCAGTAACTCAGGTCAAATCAGGTTATTTGGGATTCGGATCATTTTGGGTCAGGTCATTTGTCCCGGGTCAGTTCTGCTAGGTCTAGGGCATCTAGCTAAGGCACGATTGCTGAACATATGTTGTGTACAAAGTATCTGAGAGCACAAAACTGACATAATGCAATAATAAGGCAGAGTTACAAGGCCACAAAGGAGATTATATTATACCTCCACCACCAATTGTGATCTTCTGCAGCAAGTTGAAAGTATGTCAATGCCACAGTAGTAAACGCAGTGACGATAATCAAAATAATGAAGATGATGAACAGCAAGCCGTATATAGTGTAAACCCTGTGACCCCAAACACTGCCAAATATATAGTACAGTTCTATGTATATTCCACTAAATGGCAAAAGACCAGCCACTGCCATCTGAGGAAGGGTTCCCCTGTACCATGGGAGACGAGCAACTTCTCTGGGAAGCTTATTAGTCCGACAAGGTGCTTCGAACTCAGCCGTGCTATTCTTTCCAGCAATTCCACCAAATATAAGTAATGGCAATGACACAAGGGCCCAGATAAGAAAAATGACAACAATTGTCCCGAAAGGAAGAGCTGCGGTAGCATTGTAGGCAAGTGCAACGGTGTTAAGGAAACAGAACATCAAAAGCAGTGGCCCACAAAATAGGCAACCGGTCAATACGAGGGTCCTCACCTGAATAATAACCCGAGCAAAATATCAATAAATAGTCAGTTATGCAATCCCTCTCTCCTTAATTCCCCGTAAAACTACTAATTTCATAATTATCATAGTTAACAATTTGTAGCTATTATAGACTGAGGAAATAGCGTCAAAGTCAACGTCGTATGGCCAGCAACGTCAAATAGAGACAATTTAAAAGGGATGGAGAGAGACGGAAGTAATTTGCTCTCATTCATCAGCTCATACCCAGTTTAATCCTTCCAGTTTGCAGTAAAAGGAGGTTGCTGTATAACCAGCAATCCCAGAGGTGAGAGCGTACGTGATAACAAGGGCAGTGAGCAAGAAACCTCGATTATATGGGTAAAACACTCCTACTAGTGCAAGAACAAATATGAACACTGTACTGAACAAATAGCACACAAGGGATTAATACAGTATGTACATTAGAATTAATCTTACTAGGATGCACACGTAACTCGAGAAACAAAAAACACAACAAACTTACAGAGTAAACAGCTGTGTGCCAGACCCAAGAGAAGCTGCGAGCAAGGACCTGTACTTTGGAAACCTAAAAACGTCACCGTGTATATATTTCCACCCGGTTTCTTCATGCTCCCCAACTGTTTCCTCGTCATGTTGATACCTAAACTTCCCAGGGAATTAGACTCGAGAACATGAAGTCGATTATAAAAGAGAAAGAAATAAATTCCCATTACTTACTTGACAAAATCATTCTTGAGAACTCGCATGAGAATTGTGGCAAGAAATCCGGTTAGGAGTAGTACAGTCACACACGAGTTTATGTTGGAAAACCAATATATTTGTAGATAATGTGGAAGAGAAGAGGACTCTGAATATACATCCATCCTTTTCTCAAAAGGGATGTTTGTCTCCTTCCACTTTACCGTGTACAAAAATTCCACATCAACATCTTTATCGTCAGTAATGTCCACCAAAACCCTGGGATCACCGCGAGAATGGATCTTGATAACACGATCCTTGTTATAATATATGACAAAATGAATATGATTATACATATAAAACTTGTACTCCTTTGCGTCAAGTTTTCCTTCCGTCTCCACTCTACCAATGAAACCCCAAACCGGCAGATCATCATAGTACGTTTGAAAGTAGTAATCCTTTAATATTGCATCTCTAAACTTAACTGTTTCATCCTTTGTCATCTTCTTCTTGCAAACAACTTCTGAATCCTTGTCAACTAAGAAGTCAAGTTTGTAAGGAGAGTTAACCAGACGATCCCCATTCAATACTTCACCGAGAGTTGCCTTCTTCTCTTTGAAATGATCTGTCGTTGAGAAGATGTAGATCTACGATGTCAAATACCTCAACCAAGTGAAAAACGTGTAAAAGCAAAATCTAATCTGAAAAGAGTTGTGCCTGGAGAACAGAACGGCAGATCAAAGAAGCGGTATGTTTCACTGAAAAAAAATTCATCATATAAATAAATTAGATTAATGAAGAACAAAAGTTAATAAGACATCTAATGAGTTAACACATCAACTTTCAGACTAAAATATATGACACTTTGGAACGAGACTACTTACGAGAGTGTCTTCAAGCATATGGAATACAAATACTCCCCTCGTGTCCCTCAATTATTTCCCTTCGCTTATTTTTTTCTTGGAAAGGGAGATTTTGAACAAAGGTAAACAAATAACGGAGATGAATGGAGTACATACCAAAAAGTAAAGTAACGAAATACATATATTGACGTATTGAAGTATTGAACAAAGAAAGTATGCACCAAAATGGAAGGAAAACCATAGTGTAACTAGCAGATAACATTCATAATCGACCAAATTAGGCATCGAAAAACACGTTCAAGAGCTTAGAAATCAACTCTACTACAATCCAATATATAAACAAAACATGAATCTTGTACTACCACAAACAATTTCAATGCACATGAACCTAACCATATGACACAATTGGTAGACTAACCACCAAATAAGTCCAAACCCAAATCATCCATACAAACTTAAAATCATCTAAACTATCTATTCTAAGAAAAGCTCTAATCTTTAATGAACTATAATCAGTGGCGGAGCTAACATTTTTCGCT